>CABHPQ010160419.1:0-24366 GCA_902168405.1 Peromyscus aztecus | reverse complement strand
CAGTAGAGAAACATGGGGGCCTCACCATAACCAAGTCACCGAAGCTGCCACCAGCAGTAATGAAACACTAACATCACAAGGCACTATGAAAGACACACATCACTTGAGTGGTATTCCTCCCCAAAATGCCGAAGGCTCAACCTCACCATGAGAAAACACTCCAAATCGAAGGCATTCTACACAGTTACTGGCCACTTCCCTTAAAAATATCAAGGTCGGGCTGGAGAGATGGCTCAGTGGTTAAGAGCACTGACTGCTCTTCCAGAAGACCTGGGCTCAATTCCCAGCACCCACATGGCAGCTCACAACTGTCTGTAACTCCAGTTCCAGGGAACCTGACATCCTCACACATGCAGGCAAAACACCAATGTACACGAAATAAAATAAATAATTTTTAAAAATATCAAGGTAAGCCAGGCGGCGGTGGCACACGCCTTTAATCCCAGCACTCGGGAGGCAGAGCCAGGCGGATCTCTGTGAGTTAGAGGCCAACCTGGTCTACAGAGCGAGATCCAGAACAGGCAACAAAACTACACAGAGAGACCCTGTCTTGAAAAAAAAAAAAATCAAGGTCACTGCTGTAGGATGCAGCTTCATGGAAGAGCATTTGACAAGCATGCATGATACCCAAGGTTTAATCCTCAGTAATGACCAAAAAACAGTCTAGCAACTATTAGCTGCGGTGCACAGGCAATACTTTGGGGCTGGTAGGATGGTCCAGTGGGTAAAGATGCTTGCCGTCAAGCCTACCAGTCTGAGTGTGACCCTTGGGACCCACGTAGTCAGAGGGAAAACCAACTCCCACGAGTTGTCCTCTGACCTCAACACGAACACAGGACACAGTGGCATTCTCTCCAAAAGAAAGAATTTTTTTTAAAAAAAAAATGTGAGAGTCACAAAAGCCAAGAAAAGACCAAGAAAGTATCCCGAATTAAGAGACAACTAAGGAAATGTGAAAACTGTGAGGTAGCATTCCCTTAACAGAAAAGGCTGGCAGGGGGAGACAGTAGGAAATCTTTGTAATCTGCCGTTTCTGAAGTCCTAATGTCTGTGGTATTACCAAGTACTAGTGCCCAGTTTCTTACTTAGATACTTCTCCTGTTAACAAAAGTACTAACATAGGGAGAAGCTGGGTAGCAGGTTTGGGAAATTACTAGTACTATTTTGTGAGTCTACAATGATTTTAAAATACAAGCTAAACCAATTAAGAGTTAGGATCTGAATATAGCTGGATGAGAGCCACCCCAATTTTTAAGTTCCGTCCTCCTCCTCATCAGCCTAGCAGTCTAGCATGGACTTGCAGCCACCTAGGAGACACACCTCCGGGCATCCCTGCGAGGGTGTTTCCAGAGAAGTTCAACTAAGGAAGACCTACCCTGAACATGGGCCACACCAGACTGTCAGGTGGGATTTAACAAAGCGGGAAAAAGGAGGAGGAGAGCTGAGCAGGGACACTCACTCCTCTCAGCTTCCTGATGGAGGTGCAGTGTGAGCACATTCCTCCACTCCTGTGTGGCCTCAGCTACAGCTGCCCTCACTGCCGTCCTCACTGCCACCCCCACCCCCACGGCGGACTGCATCCTCAAACTCTGAGCCCAAACCGAGCTTCTCTTCCTTCAGCTGCCATGGCGGGGATTCTGTCACAGCAGCTAACACACTTGGGTGACCTCGGGGGACAGGAGAGAATTAGGAAGTATGGCCACAAGGCCTTGTAACTATAGTTAAGGAGACAAAGCACACACATATACAAGCCCAGGCACACGGAGTGAAGCCCCAGCTGAACAGTGGTGATGTGTGCACTACCCAAACTCAAGACTTTTTGTTTAAGATAGGTGCCGTGTACCCCAGGCTGGCCTCAGTTTCTCTATGAGGCCCAGGACGCCTCTGAACTTCTGGTCTTCCTGCCTCTGACTCCTTAAGTGCTGGGATTTAACACACCGCCATGCTCAGATTATATGGTGCTCGGGATCAGACCCAGGCTGCACCATGGTAGGCAAGCACCCCACCCAATGAGCTCTGCTCCCCCCTTCCCCCACCCAAAGCTCAGGACTTTAAGGAGGAAATTACCTCTCCACCTGGTCCTGCCCATTTCCCTCCACACAGACAGCACTGTGAGTACGCTGGTGTGACGACTCACTAGTTTTCTATTGGCTTGTTTGAGAAAGGAGCTTGCTACGTTGCCAAATAAGCTCTCATTTTAGACCCCCAGGGAGCAAGGATTACCGGCATACAGCACAGCACCCAGTATCCCTGGCTGGATTTAAAAATGGTTTGTTTATGGTTAGGCTACTGAATAGATATATCTAAGTTCATTTGTTTTGTTCAACTTTTTTTTAAAGATCTATTTATTTATCATGTATGCAGTGTTCTGCCTGCATGGCCACCCGCACACCAGCAGAGGGCACCAGATCTCATTACAGATGGTTGTGAGCCCCCATGTAGTTGCTGGGAATTGAACTCAGGACCTCTGGAAGAACAGCCAGTGCTCTTAACCTCTGAGCCATCTCTCCAGCCCTTGTTCAACTTTTCAAGGATTGCTTTACAGAATATTTTCTGTGTGTATTTGTGTCTTCATGTCTGTGCACACGTATGAATGTAGAGGCCAGAGAACATCAGCTGTCTTCTACCTTTCTTGTGGAGACAGAGTCTCCTATGAAACTCACAGATATCCACCCATCTCTGCTCCCCGGCTACTGGGATTGAAGGCATGGGTCCCCACACCCAGCCTGAATCCCCACTCTTAACCAGCAGGCAGCCTCTGCTCTTTCTGCTCCCCCAGTGTTGGCCAAGAGTCCTACCAGCATCTCCAAGTGCCCCACAGCAGTGTCCCTGGAAACCACTCTTGAACTGTCCTTCTCCCTTCCTGTACTCTCGTCTGCTAGTAACTCTGTCTCCTCAATCCATCTTGAGTCCGTGACATCTTGTGTCCTATCTGCACAGACTTGGTTAAGGATCCTGGTCATTTCCTTCCCAGGTTGGAGCAGTCGTTGTCCGAATGACAAGTTCCTGACCTCCAGGTTCTGTCAGTGACACCAGATTCACCTACACAGCCCAGCGGATGACACGGTTTGGATTCTCTGCACTGTGAAGACACGAGGTGACCAAAGGGAGCGGTGACGGCCTTGGAGCTTCTGCCTCCACCTGTTGCTGGGAACAAGCCTGCCCGATGGTTCCGAGAAGCTCAGCCTGTGCCCAGCCTACCCCACCCCTGCCCAAGAGGCAGCTGGCTTCTTTGGCCCTCTGGCATGTTCAAACTATTTTCGAGTATCTTTCTTAAAATGGAATATAATCAAGAACCCTGATGTAAACATCAAATACAAGTGTTGGTTTACTACATAATACATAACAGATACTTTAATGCGTATTTGTGCATCTTAAACATGGAACAAGCAAATCAAGGTTGGCACAGATCCTCTCCCCCCTCTCCCTCTCTCCCTCCCCAAGACAGGGACTCACTATGTAGCCCTGGTTGACCTAGAACTTACTGCAGACCAGGCTGGCCTTCAACTCATGGACACTCACCTGCCTCCCTCCCAAGTCCTAGGATTAAAGGCATATGCCACTATACCAGTACATAATTCAAACTTCTAATGTCTAATAGCACAGTGGTAGAGCATTTACTGTTCTGTTTCAAGACCATGGGTTCAATCCCCTGGCCTAAAACAAACAAGATTATCATCCCTCTGAACTTTAACCTACATGGCCCCCTTCTTTGTTCGGCCGCTTTCCTCTCCCACCGGCCTGTGTCTTCGGCCATCTTTGCCTCCACCCTCCCCTGAGGGCGCCAGTCTTGTCTTCCACACTGCTCGGAGTTGACCTCCATGCCTCTTACCTCTGCTTCAGCCGGAGTTTCACCCCTCCTGACCATGTTGCTTTCCGGTGCTGGGGACCGCCGGTGAGCAGCTCTGAGCTGAGGGAGTTAGAGGCGCCAGGATCTGCACGCACATTTCTGTTAAAAACAAGACAATAAACAGCTGAGCGTGGTGGGTTTTACAGGGAGGAGCGCAAGAGGATCTCACTGGAAAATACACGACCACGGACCGGAGCCAGAGCAAAACAGCTGAGCGAAAGCAGGATTCGGTCTGCACCCCAAGCCCTCCGCCCTAAAGCCAGCAAACCTACAGCGGGTCTTCTACCCTTCCTGCCTAGGTTTCCATGGCTAGTTAAGCATATTTCTGTATTTCTCTGAAAGACACAGTAGTTATTTTTCATGTTTTGCAGTCCCGGGACTCTGGTGTCGTTCAGAGGTAGAAGACTCAGCTGGCATGCACAAGGCCCCAGCGCTGTAGTCCTCCAGGCTAGCCCGGGGCTCTGTGCACGCTGGACAAAGGCTCTACCGCAGAGCCATACCTCAGCCACATTAACCGTCAGGACTCGACGTGGACAGACAGCCGAAAATGAACTCAGTGGTCCAAACCATCACACTGTTTCCCGGAAACCAAGTCACTTCTCAGCTTCTGTGTGAAGGGCATGATCTCCAAGTGCAGCAAACGGCCCATGCTCAGTGGGTGGCAGCTCAGGAGGACACAGGGCAACTCTCGGGCTGCAACTATTTCAGACTGTTGAGATCCTACAGTGTTGGGAGGCAAGCCTTTTGTGGATCCACTTCAGTCCAGCCTCCCACCCTCGGGGCCGAACCTCATTCCTGTTAACTCCTCTGCTCCACACTCCCAGGCCGTCAGAGAAAAATGGTAAGGCCCACATTGCTAGCGCCCTTCTGTCATGGGAACAGGCGTGTTTCTCCTCAGGAGAGACTCGGGTCTAGAACTTCCAAACACCCTCGATGTCACCTCTTTATCACACTGGCCCTGCTTCAAGCTTGGAACTAGTTTTAAATTTTTGTTTTATTTATTATTACCTGTGTGGTGTAGAAGTGTGAGCATGGGTGTGTGTGTGTGCCGTGGCACCCGTGGTCAGAGGATAACTTTGGTGAATCGACTCTCTTTTCCTGGTTTTCTGTTTCTGCTGTGCTGTGTGTTCCAGGCTACCTGGCCCAGGAGACTCTCCAGTCCCCCCCTCCCCTCTCCCCCCTCCCCCGCAGGAGTGATGGGATTACAGATCTGCAGCCCTGCATCTGGTCTTCTACATGGATTCCCGGGACCCAGCTCGGGTTGTGAGGCTCGTACAGGAAGTGCTCTTGCCCACTGAGCCAACCACCGACCACCGATGGGTCTGGTCATCCTCCCGGTGGTATGTGCAGTTTGTCTTCAAGGGTTTTTCCTAGCCTCTGAGATCTAACTGCTGGACCTGAGGGGCACATAAGGCTGCTCCGCCTCTGCATATGCCTTGGCCAAAAGGGAAGGATTACCAAGCAGCTGTCAAGATTAATCCTGTCCATCTGGCCTCCTATTTTTTAGAACACAGAATGAAGTCAAAGAACGTTCTTTCTCCAACCCTAAGACCAATAAAAAGAACTTTTTATCCCAGGATACTGGGGGAGGGGCTCAGGGGCTCAGCTGGGGTTTTCTATTCTTTTTAAAATTTATTTATTTTTATTTTATATGCATGGGTGTTTTTGCCAGGGGTGTTGGGTCCCCAGGAACTGGAGTTACAGACAGCTATGAGCTGCTACCACGTGGGTGCTGGGAAACTGAACCAGGATCCTCTGGAAGAGCAGTAAGTGCTCTCAACGGCTGAGCCCTCTCTCCAGCCCTGGGGTTTTCTATTCTGGAGGCACAGAGTCTCTCTTTAGTGGTGGCCTGGATCAGTTCTGAAGGTGTCTCCTGAGGACTAAGGGCCTCTAGAGTGGTAGGACTTTTAAGAGGTGGGATCGCATGGTGGGGGGGCATTAACAGTCCTGCCCTTGGAAGACTGGGCTGTTTGACAGATAAACTTGGCCCCTGAATCATTATCCAACTTCCTGTTTTGCTCTTGATCTGTGCTCCCAGCCATGATGCAATCCAACAAGATATGGTGTAGCCTTGAGGGCTCTTGCCAGAGCCGGAACCAAGAAGCCTGCCCCACTTGGGACTTTCAGCCTCCAGGACTGCGAGCTTAATGAAACTCTCTTCTCTACCCAGCTGGCCCGCCTTAGGTATTCCACGATAGCCATGCAAAACTGGATTCCACACGCAGTTCCATCTATGCCGTCCCCCCTCATTCAACAGAATCCTAAACTTGACCACTAAGGCTTGCTTGAGGTTATATCACTTACGACATTGATGGCACTGGGCCAGTAAACTCTGGGCCTCAGGCTCCTCAGCTGTAGGAAAGACAATACAAGGACTGTGGACAAGGGCTAAAACCTCGGCTCTGGAGAATGTGTCCTGACTAAGCTGGGTCCTCTCACACCTCTGCTCTTTCATCTATAAAATGCATGCAAAGGGCCACTTGTTGCACAGGGTTGTTGAGACACTTTTATAACACAGGTAAAGTATTTAGAACAGAGCCCAGGGCATATTAAACACTCAGCAAATTAGCCTAATATTATTATTGTATCTGTCTTGCAGGGTTGTTCCAAAAGTTCTAGATAATGTATATTAACTGTCTAGCATGGTATGTTTTTTATTAACCCCATTATTTTCATTTCTGTCTTAATATAATAGCTTCATGTTAGAGCTTTTTTCAATGGTTACACAAAGTAGCTGCAACTAAAACAGCCTAATTCACTCAGAGAGGAGAGAAGAGCCTTGGCCCGTGAGAGTTAACAGGCCAAGACCTTCTACAAAATTCATGCCGTCCGCACTTAGAAATTCTCACACAACCCCAGCGACACCAATCAGACAGACATCTGGCTTAAGTTGAGGTGCAAAGTAGACTCAAAGGACTCTCCCCCTTCAACACCCCAATGTAAAGATTTTATTATGAACGCAGAAAGCACACTCTGACGGCCAACAAGAGGGGCAGGAGCTGCTGGGCCCGACGGATGGCCTGAGTTCCACTTCCTGGACACAGACAGAGGAGAGACTGTCCCCGCAAACTGTCCCTGTGTTCTCCTCCTCACAAGTAAATGTCATTCAAAAACAAAGCACCCTTCAAGACCACCCACTGACATCATCCACTCTGCCAGGAAGGGCTGGATTTGTCCTTTCCAGGTGTCCCTAGACCTTAAGTGTCCTCTACTGGAAAAAAACAACCACAGGCAGAGAGCCTTTGTGGCATTTAATAACTTCCTCATTTTTGACTTAAACCGCAGGTGTTGGCTCTGTCTGTCCTTTCTGTACAGTGGCTGGGCCTCTGAAGCTCTGTTCTTTTTCTTTTCCCGTTCCCCATCCTGGACATACCTAGAGACAGAGCCACGGGTTGTGGGTGTCCCGGGGAATGGTTGGGCAGGAAGAATAAGCCAATGGAGAGAGTCGCAAGCACCAGGCACATGCAATCATCACATCTTTTAAGAATTTTTAGTGGGCTGAGACCAGCGTCTCGGCACTGCCCTCTAGAGCCAGGGCAGTTAGCCACGTGTCATTTCAGAGGGCCAGGGCAGCTGGGTAAAGACTAATGAGACCATCTGAACACGGGACTGCAATCGCAGGCGACGCCACAGCAGCCTGCCTGCTGAGCCTCACTTACGCTTCTGCCCTAGGCTGGTTCAGGGGACCTAGTTCAGGGACCGGACGGGGAGGTCCAAGAACCAGAGTGGGTGAGCTGGGAGAGACGCCATTGAAAATCAGACTGGAGGGTCCAGGAAGCATTTGCCGGCACCCACACTCCTGCCTTAAACTCTTCTAGAATAATCTGGACAACAAATAGTTTTAAACTTATACATGCCAATGAAAAGGAATGCTACAGCGAGGCTAGATGGAAGACAGTTCTGGAACGAACCTGGGGAGGCCCATCAACTCAGCGCCCTGGAATTCTCTTTTTGTCTGTCTCTGTCTTATCTGCACACAGAACCACTTACCTGTATAGTGAGCCTGTCTGGCCATTAAACTCACACCGTCTCCAGAAAGCCGGTCTCCCCACCCACTGCAGACTCCTCCGCCGACTTCCCCCACAGCAGTAATTGACAGTCAGCAGGCAGGCACTTTGATCTCATCCGACAAGTCCTAATGGGGTACCACATGCCTCAGGCAGACCGACCCAGGTCTTTCCTACAAAAGGATGTGCGCGTTCCCATATGTTGTGAGTTATTATCAAAACTCCTTATGAAAGAGACAATGAGTGAGGCTTTTTTTTTTTCTTCCCCTAAGACCCATTTTCCAGAACACACTGAGACACAGAAGCTGTATGTCTTGGCTCAGACCACACACAGAATTATACTCACTGGGGACTGAAATCCCAGACAACTACTCACTCTTCCTCCTTTCAACTCAGCAGTTTCAAAAACTCTGTTTATGCCACAGACTTTTAGGCCTTCGGATTACTAACCTAGATGAGAATAGATGATAGGTCCACTAATTCAAAGTTATCACGTGGAATTAGTTCTACTTAAAATACACTGTAGAAGCCCCTGGGATCAGCAAAACCTCTTCAAGTGAAAATACTGAAATAAACCGTGCGACTGTGCCACCTTTCCGGACCACGCCCCTGAAAACCAATTCCCCACGGGCTGGTGTACCCCCTTCCTCCGGGCTGGTGTATCCCCTTCCTCCAGCAGGACGCCTCTCCCAACACAGCAGGGGTGAAGCAGGCTGAGCCCGCTCCGCCTCCTCCTGCCTCCCAGCATACAGAGCGCACAGAGTGTGGAGGCGTCGTCCATCGGGGATGATCACAGGGTTTCCACCTGCCTGCTTTTGTAACCCCCCCCCCCTTTAACTGCTCACCTAACATAAGCAGCCCCACTATGAACCCTGGCACAGTCGACCAGTATTTGTTGAGTGGACGAAGAACTGCTAAATGGTCAACCAATCTGTAACCCAACTCCTAGGTTAGTGCGTTGCAACACCAATGAGATACTTCTGGGGACTGTTTCATGTTGTCTCTTCTAGTCTCCGGCCTCAGTATCACAACCATGGGTGATAAACTAGGAGGTAAGCCACCCTGAGAAGGGTGAGCCAGGCTCAAAATTATTGTGATCTGCAACTACAGCAAGCCATTGTAACGTCTTTCTTCCTCATACTTAAGAAACAAGAAATGCAGGTCAGCCAGCTATCTCTTTCTGCTTCCTAGGATGGGTACATTCTGCCCCTTAAGATCCCCAACTACTGAACACACAATGACTGCTTTACTGTGCGGGGTTTTAATAGCGTCCATTAACTACTTTCTGGACTGAGTTTCAGCCAACACAAGAGGAGAAAGCTCCAGATCATTCTGTCCCCGTGGCTGTTTGAACACTGTAAAATCTACAGCAGGATGGTGAAAGCCGAAGACGACACAGGGGCTGAGCCTGTTCAAATGGGCTCGCCAGGTCCACTTAGTTCCCGGCTTACGCTGAGTCTGCTTTCTCTGTTTTACCCTTGAATGGGAAGAAGAGTGGCGAATGGAAGGATCGTGCCTCGAGGACATGGACGGTAGCAGCCCAGTGACAGGCAGGCTCCATTCACCTGTCGGGACCAGGCACTCCTTCCCCGTCCACTGCTGTCCCCTCTAATCCAGTGTCTCTGCGGCAGTCAACACAACCTTTAAACTGAGTGGACAGCGTCCTCTCCTGATTTCTACTGCGCACTGAGGAAGTGCTCCTTAACCCAGACTCAAGGAGTCAGCCGCGTTGACTCCTGGCCATCCTGCAACCTTCCTAACCTCAGCAAGCCCTGACCTCACCCAGAGCCTCTCAAGTGTCCTCACACCCACCAAGCTCTCTACCATATCTTCTGTCTACTCGGAACATTCCTTCCATTTCTTCCTGGCTATTCCTTAGCCTTCAGGTTCCGGGTCAGGCGTCCCCCTTCACGGGCTGCCTTATCTGATGTCAACAGTCTCCTTCCTGGTACCCAGCATTTCCTTTACTGTGCCTATCACCGCACGGGGCTGCTCACTTGTGTCCCGTCTGCCTTGGCAAGCAGTGTGCTCAGCCAGGGTTCCCATCTGGTTTTTCCTTCACGACTCACTCGGTTCTTTTGACCCAGCTCCACCCACGGTGAGTGTGGTAATAAGAGGTGGTAGGTGGCCTTTTGGGGATGTGTTCTGACTTCCCAAATGAGGTTCTGTGCCTTCGACTCCCTCAGGCATTGCTGGTTCCTAAGAAAGGCGAGCCCACCCTTTCTTCTTTAGGCCACGAGCCCTAACTTCTGGTGCAGGCTTTCTTGAGAGAGTAGTGGCATTGCCGGAAACTGGCCAAAACCTTGGACACACGGCTGGCCTGCCCTGGTGCAATGTTGCTGTCTTCCTTTGGAAGCAACCAGAAAGCTTTTAGTAATTAAGTGGGCAGCGTATGTTTACACAGGACCATGTCTGTCCTCAGGACCCGGAGAATTTCCTTTGCGTTTATGCTGGGTGATATGCATACTTCTTCTTCATGACGGTTTGCCTGCATTCCTGAAAGCCACATTATATTCTGGGTGTTTCAAGTGACTTTTCACTTCTTCTGCTCCTGGCCTTCCCTGTCTCTCTGACCATTTGCCCTTTGTCTTGGGCTAGCAAGTTCTCAAGTCATTGCAATGGGGTCCCCGGCACACACCTCCTTCCCCTCTCCCAGAGCGCCCGGAGGCTGATAAGGCCTGGGCTCCTTCAGTGCCTGAAGGGCGTTTTAAGAACTCCTGGCCTTTACAGACGTCTGTTCTTAAACACAGCTACTCTTCGGTTTCTGGCGGCTGACCATGTGGCCATGGGTCAAAGGTTCCCCAGACATTCTCAATGCACTGCCCTTTCTCCAGAGGCCCCCTTGCTCTTATTACTGACCCTTGGCTACTTATCTATTTGAGGCCTGACCCTCTGGGTCACTATCTCTTCATTACTCTTTTTTTCCACTTTTCTAATCATTCCTTGCGATCTAGGCAGCTCAGGCTGCATCCCCTCTGACGTAGGCTGGTTCCCCTCTGGCAATGCGCTGGTGTCGCCCTATCTGGGACTTCTAATCACAGGCATGGCGCTGACATGCTCTTAGAAACTCGTCTTCCTACTCACTCACCCTGCTCCCTCGGCTTGGTTCGTGACAACAGGCCACACATAACCCCTGAGCCTTGGGTTGATGGTCTCTGCACACCTCAGGCCTGGGTCCACTTGTGCTCGCTCGGGCTGCTTTCTCTTACCGTCCTGAAAACATTTCAAATGGACCCACGCCTATAATCTTTATCACTGGCATTTAAACAACCTACAAGCTTATCCATTTCTAGATGTCAGCCTTGTATAAAGATGGGAAAGGGATGAAGGGGGGGGGGCAATCAAATGACTAGCCCTATCTTTCAACCGCCTAAAAGTATTAATCTGCTTCAATCTTTCTTTTTTGAAGTTATTTATTTATATTGTGTGTGTGTGTGTGTGTGTGTGTATACGAGTGTGTGCCATGGTATGGGTGCAAGTGTGTTGAGACCAGAGCGCAACTATTTCCTTCTACCATGTGGGGCCGGGGATTTGAACTCAGGTCATCAATCTTTGCAAAAGGTACCTTTACCCACTGAGCCATCTGTCCAGCCTTTGACTTCAGTCTTTGTACTCAGCAAGTCCTCTGGCACACCAGGCCTCTGGCACACCAGGCCCCTGGCACACCAGGCCCCTGGCACACCAGGCCTTAAGTAAAGGCCTGTGATAAGCAAGGCCCTGCTCAGGGGCTTACAATTAACTGGTGAGACCTCTGCTAGGTCCAGCTTCAAATATTCAGAGCGGAAGACTTGGAACAACCCTGAGACGTGTCTGGTTCTCACATGTGTATGGACAACAGGGATTCCAGAGCCAGCTGCCTGAGTCCTCAATCGGACTCTACAGCCTGGTCGGTCTCTGACCTTGGGCGGGACACCTACCTTTGCATCTCACTTTCCTCCCCTACAAAACAGGAATGCTAACAGCCGAAACACCGATACACAGAGTTTGATTCGTATAAAGCACTCTGACTAACACCTGTCAACAAATATTCACTTCTTGAGACTCACATGTGTCAGGCACATGGTGAGTCACTACGGCTGAGGCAATCAGCCTGTTTTTTAAAAGGCTTTACTTTGGCTCAGTTTTAGACCGGGGTGGCTTGGCTCTGTTGTTGGGGTCTGCCGCAGCATGCCAAGGCAGGGACATGTGACATTGTAAACCTCCTCAGCCCACGGAGAGCAAGGGAGAGAGAGGCAAAGGAAGAGGAAGGGGCTGCGGTCCCACTATGTCCTTCAAGGGCATGTCCCCAAAGGGCTGCTGACCTCTCACTGGACCTCACTTCTCCAGGCTTCCACCAACTTCGTACAGCACCTCCAGGGGACAGTGGCTTGTGAAGTTTCAATAACCACTGAAAACACGTGCAGATGAAGCAGGGTTTCTGGGAAACTAGTGTCACCCACCAGGGAAGGTGAAAGCCTCCTGAGAAAACGCAGGTCTCCCTTCCCCAGCCTTCGCTCTCTGCCAGTCGCTGGCGACACACCTAAGTCCCTGCAGCGAGCTGTGCATCCTGACACTAACGTCAGACAGCTCAGGAAGCGCTTCCCAAACCTCCTTCAATTGGGCCCTCAAAGATCCTAAAAGACACACACAGCAGAATCAGCTATCCCCATTCGACAGCACTGCAGAGGGGCAGACATTTGCTCACGGTCACAACTTGTAAACTAGATGGCTGGCGGAACAGTGTCCTTAGCTCCACTTTTCACGCATTTCATCTTGGGATCTCTCTCAGCACAGACCGCCTTTGATTGTGACAGCCCTAAAAGTTCTGTGGAAAGGGTGGCAAGCACTTAATCCCCAAGTCTTCTCCGCAGGGAAAGCCCAAGGAGAAAAGAGAAGAGAGAAAGTTACTGAAATTCAAATGGGACTCCTCTGGCCCAAGGCCGACTGTTCCTACACCTGGAGACACTGGGCCAGCATCAAAGGGGCGCCCTTCCTCCCACCCACAGCACCCAGCTTGCACTCTTGCCCTTAGAAGGCTTCCTAACACTAGGCACACTGCTGAAGACAATCCGACACATATCAAGAGAGCTGGTTCACTCTGAGACAAGAGCCTGGCCGCTTCTATACCCAGCCCAACCATCTATCTATTCAGCCAATCGTCTCTAAGGGCCAATGACAGATGTATATTGAATCAGGCATTACACTTACAATGAGGGCAAACGGGTATGACCCCCTCTGTGCAAATAATTACTCAATTACGCTGGGTGGTGGTGGCGCATGCCTTTAATCCCAGCACTCGGAAGGCAGATACAGGTGGATCTCTGTGACTTCGAGGTCAGCCTGGGCTACAGAGTGAGTTCCAGGACAGGCTCCAAAGCTACAGAGAAGCCCTGTCTCGAAAAACAAAACAAAACAAAATAATAATAATCATTATTATTATTATTCAATTACACACTTACAAGCCCGGTGAGTGCTGTGGAAACACAGTACAGGAGACTGAGCAAGCCCTCTCCTCTCTGTCCATCACTGTCTGCGTATACGCTCACATTCACCAGTCCTAGGGACAGCAGGTGACTAAGCCGCTGTCACAGAAGCTCTAATTACTTATGGAGTACTTCGAGCCAGGCTGGGCACTATACTCATCTTCGAACAGTCACAACCGTTCTTCAAGACACGACGGCTGTCTTTATCACCCCTCATGTGAGCACTCAAGGGAGGCTGGAGTATGTATGCTCGTAACCACCACGAAAAAGTCTTAATCCTGTCTGGGGTTCTTTTCTTCCTTGGCCAGTTATGGTTCTCTTTCCAGCAATAATACCCAGGAAATATTTATCTAAGAGTTTGCTCTCCGGGCTGGGAAGACAGCTCAGGGGTAAGGTCTGCGGTGCAGGCATGAGGACCCAGGTTCAGATCCCCATCACTTCTGCAAAGACCCTGGTGCTGCACGGCATACCCGTAATCCCAGCATGGGGGGTGGAGACGGGTATATCCCTGCAGTTCACTGGGCCACCGGGCTTGCCCAAGTCAAGTCAGTGTTCTGGGCTGTTCTGCCACATGGATGAGGTTATCGTGCATGACTGGGAAAGGGGCATACGTGACAACATCTGAGGGTGCCATCAACTCGTGCTGAGCACTTCCTAAGTGCAGGCTCCAGGGCTCCAAGCTGGAATTTCCAGTTTCTGAGTCCTGTTCTCTGTGATTTGGAGCCAGAAGACCTATGCTCTGATTTGGGCTCTGCTAGCTCCTGGCTAGTTCTCTGAGCCTCAGAACTTTCTGTTTTCAAAAAAAGGAAAAAAGGACCTATCTTTCGGGGGGTTATATCTACCCGTGCCATGATAACTGCTACAAGATGGAAGCTCCTAGCAGCCAATCAGCATGGTCTCCATATGACAGATGGATGTGGGCATTTGCCGTGCAGGGGTAAGACAGCGGTGTCACAGTGGACTCTGAGTCTTTAAAAAGGGGGTGGGGACTCTGAATGCCGAATGCATTTGGAAGGAGATATAAATAATCCCAAAGTGATAAGGGGGTGTTCTGCAGCAAAGAGCTGGTGACATACTGTACTATATATGGACCCCTTAGGAAGTGACTAGCAGAGAGGGTGTGGAGGTGAGAAGGAAATGGTCAAGGTCAAGGGTACAGACAGAGCTTGGAGGAGTGAAGGCTGCTGCTCCAGCCCCAGGCCTTAGGAAGAATGAAACCAGTGGACAGAACTTCCTGACCATTTAGAGGCACCTGGAGTTGGGGGTCCAGATTTTCGGTCAAGTCTATCCCTCCTCAAGCTCTGGGTGAGATTCCCTATTCTCCTGCAGGGGAGCAAGATGGAGGGACTTGGGGCTCTGGAAAGACAGGGTCCCAGTGCAGTGTATAGGAGCTAAGCTTTCTTTGTCCCATCTACAAGCAGGGAAGCTGTCCCAACCCTAGACTTGCCTAGTGGTGTGCATGCTTACACTCAGGCGCACATGCACCACACACACACACACACACACACACACACACACACACACACACACACCAATAAAAATTTTTAAATGTTAATGGAGGTTGTCATTCATTGAGAGGAAATAAGACTCCTTGCTAAACTCAGCACCAGCCGAGGAACCCTGGCAAAAGCGAACTCACCATCTTGCTTGCAATGGAACGTAATCCTCACTTTGCCCAAGAGGATTACTGGGTCTTAGGAAGGAGCTCAGATGCACGGTTTCTAAGCCCACAGCAAATGCACCTGTTTCCAAGATTCATTCTGCTTTTTCGGATGGGAATAAGCATTCCACGCTATTTCAACATCTGAAAATAGTAAGCCTAAAGGTCCCCCACCTTGCTATTAGCCAGGCTTCTCCTGGGCACACTTCTCTCCCCTGCTGAAGCTTTAATTCTGTGGGAGAGTCATTGATAGGGTAGCTGAGGTATCAAAAGGCAGCCAGAATGCAGAAAGCTAAGCAGTTTACAGCAGACATCCTCAAGGTGTGACTATGCTTCTGGGGGCTGGCTCTACTTGTCCTCATTATTTTTACTCTTCCTTTCATTACTGTGGGTAGTGTAGCTGGGGCTGGGATGCCCTCCCTCTGTCTGATCTTGGGTGTCCCTGTGTGCTGAGATTTCTGGGCCCACTGACATACAGAGGTTTCACATCTTAATACGGAAAACAAAACTGTTCTTAAACCCCAAATTTTCAACAACTGAAATGACATGATTTTTAAAAATTATTATTATTTCAGAGTTTAGGATTAAATACGCTCAACAATTTGAATATTCAAGAATCCCCCAAACTCCAAGATCTGCGATATCTCTGGTCCCAATCATTTATTCCCCTCACACACACCGTTTTTTGTTTTGTTTGAGACAGAATTTCATTATGAAGCCTTTTACTGGCTTGGAACTGGCTGTGTAGACCAGGCTGGTTTCAAACTCATAGAGATCCACCTGCTTCTGCCTCCCGTGTGCTGGAATTAAAGATGTGTGTGACCACGTCCAGCCCCCAGTCGTTTCTAAGAAGGGACATTTGGCCCATATAGCACACAGCAGGACAGAGGAATCTGTGGCCTCGGTTTGGCACAGCAGTCTCAAAACATCATTTGAAAATATTACGACTGGCACCCGTGCGCTGCTCTATGCTCTACAAAGCATTTTGACCTAGCAAATTTAATCTTTGCAACAACCTAGGGAGTGTTTCTGAAACACATGGTATCTAACTTATTGAGGATCCCAAAGAAATGGTAAAATAGAAAGCCTAAGCTACAACAAGCCTCCAAGGATGCCTTTAACCACCCTCTCCCTCTGGGCCACCACCCAAGGGCTTCTGAAGGTACCTATGGGGTGGAAAGTTCTCTAGAAAAGTGTCTCGTTCTAGGTGAGCCTGAGGATTCCTCTGGCAGCGCCTTCTGCAGCAGCATGGATGTGCTGGCTTCTGCTGCTGGCTTCCTCCCCTTTACCCCCAGGCAGCTTAACCTCCACCTGGAGGCCCCAAAGAAGCTTCCACACAGTGTTCTGAGAGAGCTCAGGGACACACACACTCTTGGCTAGTCTTGTTCCCATTTGTGACTGACTGCCAGGTGCCACACTCTCCTGGGTTTCCAGGACCTGCCTGGTCTTCCAGGCTTGGAAGCAAAACCTGCCTTTATACCAGTTCCTGGTCAACGTCAACTAACGGTTTGGGGCACAAAAGCCCACAGGAAAGGAGTCAGGGAAGGAGAGACTGACTGTGCAGAACAGTGTCTTCTGGGCACTCACTCACACACAGAAAGAGTCTCTGTAGACTAAAGTCAGACAGGTCAGTGACAGTCGAACCAGGCGGGGCTGGGGCAAGAAATACCCTGGGAGCTGTCCGTCAGCCCACGGGTCTCCTCCCACAGCCAGCCTGACATGTCAGGTCTGGGGAGAGTACAGAATCCAGGACAAAGGCGAGGTACTGGACTGTGACCCCACTTCACCAATCCAGCTGTGGATCACTGGCCTCCGCCCCAGCCGGACCTGGCTCGGTAGGGGAGACAGCCTCCTCACACCACACATTCCAGCTACTACTGGCGAAGAGGTAACCATGGGAACCAACACAAAAGGCTGAATGTTAGAGGCACAGACTGGAGGCGATGGTGAGGAGGCTGCGAGGGACTCAAGTCTTGCATTCTCCTAACTGCAGCCATGCCCACTGTGGTGAGACCGAGGCTGGGTCAGGGCCTGCCCACAGTTAAGCGGCCTGGCACAAGGCCTCGAGGGTGTCAGGCAGCCAGGCTGCTGCTAATCCTGCAGGATCTTCAACATTTCTTTTTTTCCTTTGGGAGTGTAGTGTCCTAAACTGCACTCGCCAGTTGACGGCCCTCACCTGCACTGAGGTAACACAGCTCTGCTGGATGGGCAGAGAGGGCACACAGTCACATCCCTGGCGATATGGAGCCCCTGACTGCACTCTGCAGAGGGCTCCTCCTCCCTTCAGCACCTAGCTTCTGCCCAGTGTGCCTGCGATCAGAGGCACCCACCCTGCACTCTGGTGGCTTCTGCGGAGCCCTCTTAGGTGGTTGAGGAAGGGGCCCTGAGATTTCAGATGGCCAGGGAACTCTGCCTTGTGAAGGAGAAACAGTAATTCTGTGTATCTAGTGCAACAACCAGGATGGGGTGGGTGAGTGTGTGTGTGTGTGTGTGTGTGTGTGTAGGGGGTAGGCAACAGAGTTTCGAGCCGCTTCGTTTTTGTCAGTGTAACACAAAACCCCATCACCTGGGAAGAGGCAGCCTCGACTGAGGACCTGCCTCTATCGGATTTCATCAGACTGGCCTGTGGTCACGTCTGTGGGACACAGTCACGATGAATGACAGATGTGGAAGGGTCTACCCAACTCTGGGAGGTGCCACCCCCGGGCAGGTGATCCTGGGATGTGTAAGAAAGCAAGGTGAGCAAGTCATTGAGAGCAAGCCAGTGAGCAGCCTTCCTCCACAGTTCTGCCCTGACTTCCTTTGATGATGAACTGTGCTCAGGATCTCTAAATCAACCCCTTTCCAAGTTGGTTTTGGTCAGCGTTTCATCAGAGCAACAGAAATCAACTAGGCCACGTCTATACGGTATTTGCTTCCAGCTAACTCCTTGTCTTCAGCAGCAGGGCTTTGACACCGCTACTGTGATTTCTTTTTATTTGATGTTTTAGGTCAAGGTTCTTTACCATCCGGAAGCTGAGGAGATGTCCATGGATGTCCACAAATAATTTACAAGAATATTTTGTCGACAGCCGACTTTCCTCTTACCGCGACAACGCTGAGGAGCACACGTCTTACCTCCCGTTCTTCTGCAGAATGAGACACTATTTTGGCCTCTAATGTCACAAAGTCTAGGCCAAATCCCTACAATTTGAGTTCATGAACTGGTGGACCTACCAGAACGTACTTGGAGTTCCTCTGCTAAAGCATGGGGGGACAGGCTCAGAGTCCCTCACAGAGAGACTCCAGGGTGGTGAAGGGGGAGCCTGCCTCCCCAACAATACCTCTTCCCTCAACAACCAGGTGGAAGATCCTTTAACTGGTTCAGAGCGCGCGCGCGCGCGCACACACACACACACAGCCAGGTACGGTGGAACACAACCGTAGTCCCAGCGCTTGCAAGGAGGAGACAGGAAGATCGAGAGTTCAAGGCCAGCCTGGGCTATACACCAAGACTGTCTCAAAAAAAAAAAAAAATGTGTGTGTGTGTGTGGGCGGGATCAGACAATTTCTCTTCCACTAATGTTGATTTGCACGCAGTGCATAAGAGTGACACAATGTTCACTTATTACTGGTGTTATCCTCTTCTGGGATTAACTGCATCTCAAAAATATTCCCTTAAAGGGAAAGGTAGCCAATGTCTGTTACGAACTTCATCAGTTAAGGGAATGGGTGGACTTGGCTCTAGCCCTGACACCTCCAAGTACTCTACAAGCTATTTGATCTCAACTGTGTCTTGGGTTTCCTCACTTTAAAAGGGAAATAATAGTGCCTACCTTACAAGAATGCGAGGAAGATCAAATCGGCCCAGAGACCGGCAGTATCAAACAGGGCCTGAGCCTCAGCAAGTGAGCATTAGTAAGTAAAGGCTAGCAATTAACACCCGCCAGGTGGCTGGCTGCCTGGTAATTCTGACATGTGTGTTGCCAGCTAATCCTTACCACAGCTTCTCTGGGGGGGGGGTATTATTATCTCTGCTTCACACATGCAGAAATGGAGGTGGAAGTGGATTCCCCAAGCCATCAGGAGGCATCCCTGCTCAGATTCAAACCTAGACCTTTCTGTTGGCACAGTCTGGGTGTGACCTTTCTACGACACTCAGTGGCCTTTATGCAAGACTGTTTTGTTGCTATTTTTAGTAAGGAATAATAAAAAGAATACCAGAGTAAGAGTCAGTGTTTGGAGAAATAACACCAGGATCTTAAATCTTCATTTTTAGCTGGAGGCTTTGGAAACAAAACACAATACATGAAAAACTAGAACTCTCCCAGGACAATGTTCTCGATTCGGAGAGACAGCCCAGCAGAACCATGTCCGCACTCACACTCAGTTCAGAATACCTACCAGCCCTAGAGCACAATGGCCAGCTATCCATCACTGCATCCCTAGAGACTGGTGAGTTCTCGGGCCATGTTTGAGAAATGTTTACTAAATGAATTAAGCCAACCCAACAACAAAATGCCTCTTTGGATTTGGCAAAGCATAGAACATCTTTCCCAAATACTTAAAGAAACAATGAAAACTTAATAGGTTAATTATTGTCCTTCTTTCAAAACTTTTTTTCACTGAAAATTCAAGTTAAATAATTTTCCCTTTTCCCCCCCTCTGTGTAGTTCTGGCTGTCCTGGAACTCACTCTATAGACCAGGCTAGCCTCAAATTCAAAGATCTGCCTGCCTCTGCCTCCAGAATATGCTGCTATTAAAGGCCTGTGCTATCACCTCAGGGTTAATATAGCCCTGCCTGTCCTGGAGACCAGTCTAAAAAACAAAGTATCTGATTCAGAGCCTAGAAACTTCCTTTTTCCACTTGCATCTCTAGAAAGATCATGCAAGATGTGAACATTTAACCTGGCTTCCCAGAAGACGCTTTTGAGCCTCAGCCCAGAAGGAATTCCCTTGAAATACTATCACAAAATCAGTCTTCAAAAGTGGGGTTTGCCTAACAGGCACTTCCTCTCTTTGATGTAACTTTAAAGACAAGTTCCTTTTTTTTTTTTTTCATCTCATTAAGAAAAATTTTTCAATGGATGGTGGTGGCGTACGCCTTTAATCACAGCACTCTGGAGGCAGACACAGATGGCCCACTCAGTTCTAGGCCAGCCTGGTCTACCAAGCGAGTTCAAGGGCAGCCAGAGCTACACAGAGAAACCTTGTCTCAGAAGAAAAAAAAATCATACCATGTATTTTATTGTTTTCCACTCTCCCAACTACTTCCAGATCCTTCCCAACTCCCAACCCATCCAACTTCATGCTCTTTCTCTCTCTCAAAACAAAAACCAAACCAAACAAAAACCCAAACCCAGAAAGGCCCCTCCAAAAAGTCAAAACAAAACAAAACAAAAAGCTCACCAAAAAAACCAAACCAAAAGAAAGCATGGGGTTTGTTTTGGTTCGGCCCACAATTCCTGGCCACGGGGTCACCTGGTGTGTGTCGGATATACCTAGTGTGACACTTGGAAACTAATTTCTCTTTGCCACTGGCTATCAATTGCAAATAGCATCTTGGTTAGGGGTGCACCCCTGGGGTCTGATCAGGCAGGCCAGAACTTTACAGTGAAATTCCCAACTGACACAAAAAGAGATCTTCACTAAAATGGAGAGACATGTCATGCCGGGCGGGGGTAGCCGTTATGTTGCCACAGAACCTTCCTAACCCTAATGAAAATTTCTTTGACATAAAGGGTAAGTCACTCACACTTTAAACCACATACTCACCACCGTGCACAGAAATAGGAACAAGTCCCTGAGCTCAGACCACGCTACATACTTTTAATCATTGCCTACCTCAGTCCTCCTACAACCTAAGGAGAGGGGCAGGTCCTGTCCAATGTCCCCAGGCATCTCTTAACTTGCCCAAGGTAATGTCACACACACCTAAAGGCAGGGGTGGAGGGAGGGAGGTCCTCTTCCAGTCTCCCTAATGCTGTGTCCAGTTCAACAGGGTTCCGTCACGGCCAACATCTACGTGACTGAGAACAGAACACAAAGCCCCTCCATCACCACACGAAGTTCTCATCTCTTTCCAACCCCTCTCCTGGGCAACCACTGACTTCTGTCGTCATTGATTAGTTCACTGATTAGGACTAGCAATATAGCTGGGGTAGAGCGCCTGTCTGGGCCGTGAAAGGCCCAGGTTTCAATCCACAGTAGAGTAAATCAATAAACAGTTTATGTGTTCTTTTTCATCTGACTTTTCAGTTAGCACAGAGTTCCTGAGACTCATCGAGGGCTCATTTTTGTTGCTTGCTGAATAGTATTCCATCGTATGGGTATGCCACAGTTTATCTGCTTCCCCGTTTGTAGATGAATATTTCCAGTTGTAGACAAACATGAATAAAGTCGCTATAGATACTCTAAACAAGTCTCTCCTTTTTTTTTTCATAGACATTTGCTTTCACCTACTATCTTGGATAAATACTTGGGCATGAATACGTTGGGTCACAGGTTGGTATATATTTAACTTTACAACAAACTCATGTTCTTAACCCCTGAACCCTACTTCCATAGAACGACGGTAACTTATTAACATACTTTATTTTTCATATACGATGAGTTCCCTGAAGGCAGGGAACCGATCCCTAGTTTCTAGGATGCCTCCCACATGGTAAATGTTTGCTAAATAAATGAATGTCCACTGTTCTTTTTCTTATTTGGTGTTATGAGAGCCTAAGACAACCAGTTTGGGGCGTGCAAGAAAATAACGCCAAGGCTGTGGAGTGGTGGGGGTGGGTGTGTGTGGCGCATTCAAGAGAGGTGAAACACTGTCTGGCCAGAGACTTAACTCTTGCTTCTTTCTGCCCTGACCTCTCCTAGAACGTGGGCCCCCTCGGTGACCTTCCAGGAAGAAGAGCGGCAGCCCCTGGTCAAGTGATACTCAGGAAGGGGAGGAAGGTGTTGCTGCAGCTGAGGTCACACGCTGGTTAGAATTACACACTTCTGTCAAACAGGCAGGCAGACAGAGCAGCAAGCCATGAAATTCTACCTTCTGGAAGGAACCTGCAAAGGCAGAACACCACGGGGGTCCTCCAACACTCATTACAGGCCCACTTGGTTTGGGTTAATGTACCATGAGCTCCAAGTGAACATGCAAAGCAGGGATAAATTTTGGGAGAAATGGTGGCGTTTTAATTTTCTTTGTGTGTGTGTGTGGGGGGGGGGGGGGGTTGGATCAAGACAGGGTTTCTCTGCATATATCCCTGGCTGTCCTGGAACTCACTCTGTAGACCAGGCTGTAGATTGGCCTGCCTCTGCCTCCCAAGTGCTGAGATTAAAGCATGTGCCATCACCACCCGGCTTAAAAATTGAACTACAAGGAAATGATAAATTTCTGAATAGATTTGAACATGATATACAGGTATCAAAATATCACACGGCACCCCGTAAGTATGTACGACTTTTACACATCAGTTAAGAACTGGTAACTTAAATAAACTGTGACCAGATGTAACTCATATCCAGAATGAGTTAAAATGAAGACCACATGGCAGGCATTGTGCTGGTCATCTGTACTCACTCCCAGCTGCTGGGGAACTGAGGAAGGAGGATGGCCGGAGTCCAGGACCCCAGGCCAGCACAGATGACAGCGAGGGGAGAGAGGGGCCAGGCAGGGTGAGGTGAGGGGAATAAGAGTAATTTCAGGCTTGTCATTCTCGGAGGTTCACTCTACAAGAGGACACACACCCTGTGCGTAAGGGAAAACTCCTCTTTCCCGTCAATCAATTCCTTCGCTTGAAATCACAGAACTGCCTCTGTATTCAACCTCCAACCCCTCAGAATGAAACCGGCCGTGGGTTTTCTGTACAGCACAGAGAAGACTGGGGAGGGAGGGGGGGGTTTGTACATTATTTTAGATGTTTGTTCTTCCGATCTCTTTGTTTCACAGAAATGGCTTCACCTCGGCTAGGCTCAGGTAGTTTGGGTAAGTCCTTTGTTCCCAGGTCAATGCAAGTGGGAATTTGCTTAGAACTCTTCAGCTCTAGGCTGGGAGAGGTGAGTGACCTGTCTTATTCAGGCAGTACCACACTGAAGCCATCCCAGGCAGATGGATGTTTATCCTATTCTTAAAGTCTCCAGGGAAGTAAATTCTCCACAGCATCCCTTGGTAACCTTCTCCAGGGTTTTACGAAGGGTTTGGTAAGGAAGTTCTGATGTAGAAACCAATAAAAATATTAACTTTATGAGCCTGGCTACCTACAGGCGCTGGAAAGGGATATGTGTCTGGCATTTTGCCGTAATGGTGAAGGGACCTGTTTACAAAACAGGCTGTACAAACAGAAGCCATTTGCCAGGGGCAGATGTGGAAAGCTGGTTCAAGAGAAATTGCCACAATAAACTCCATTTCAACCTGGGAACTATGTGAATGAGTTATTGTTGGTTATAGCATTTTAAGTAAATGTATTTCCTTGTCAGTTCCTGCGTTTTGTTTCTAAACAGATTAGGAACGGGAGGAAAATTCTACAACCCTGGAGTTCTCAGCTGATTTGGCAGCTATGAAAAACCAGGTCTTAGGAAACTGGAGCACATTATTACATTTCCCTCTTTGTCTCATCTATCTATCTATCTCTATATATCCTTTCAACCACAACAATCAGAACGCTTTTAAAATTAGAAAAAAAAAAAAACAACAAATTTTAAAAGCAGGAAGACTTATGTGATCTAGAGAGAAATCAAAGTATAGGAAAAAGTACTTTTCAAAAAGGATTCACTGAAATTAACCGAAATCTAGGCCAGCTTCTGGTGAAATCACTTGGAGAGAAGGAACGTAATTCCACTAGCCTTTAGAAACTATTAAGAAACAGAAAAGGCACGGGTCTTTGGAAGCCCACGCACCCAGATAGCTCTCCACGGGAATTACATGGACGTGGTGCCTGCCGGCCGAAAGCCAAGTGTCATAGTCTGTGCACACAACTGCTCCCCGGCAACCCTAGGACTGGGTGGGTGGGGGCTGGGGGATAATGCCAAAGGCTTTAGAGAAAGAGGGACACACCCCACCCCCACGGCGAGGTAGTCTTAGCTCTCTGGCAACCCAGAGCAAAGCAAACGTCAGGTGCAATTTCATTTCCACGCTACCTGACAGCGGAACTCACTCCTGGAAATCATTGCCTTGGCTCTGGAGCCGGTGGGGGGGAGGGGCACGCGCGCCCCCTCCAAGTACTTTGGGGCCTCTCCGCTAGGGACCAATCCAGTAACATTAAGAAAGGCAAAGGCGGTCTACACTCCGCAGGAGCCCTGGTGGGAAGTAATTTATCAAAATTAAAATATTTCACAGATCATTTCTTCTGAAGCGTTTTCACGCTGTCAGTCACCAGCAATCCTGTTGGAGTGGCAGCCCTGCGACCCCCCCCTTC
>CABHPQ010160418.1:0-41863 GCA_902168405.1 Peromyscus aztecus | reverse complement strand
TTTCTATTTGCCTTTTTACACAAACCTAACATTTATTGAAAATTCTTAAGTATTGTTATACTGGATTTTTTTCTTTCCCAACATTGTAACTTTTTGAAATCTATTCAATATATATAGCATTAGTAAATTACATTCATACAAGAAAACAGAAGGAGAGAGAGAAAAAAGAAACAAACTTAATTCTTTAAAAGAGCTGCTTCTCTGAAATGGTAAAATCTTCTGTTAGAACTATGTACCTTTCAGTTGAAAATGATAGACACTTTTCTCATCAAGTTTGTTTTCAGAGAAAGGTCCTTTCTCAGGGATAATAGGATGCTAAGGGGATTTGGGAATCCTGTGGGAATGCTTAGCATATCTAGCCATTCAGCCCAATTCAGACAAGGAAGAGGACAATGAACATTTAAATGCAGGCTTCTTGGCCACTAATTTGACCTCTCTCTCTCCTCTCTTTAAAGCTCTTTTTTTTTAATTTTTGAAATTATAATTTAATCACAACATTTCTTCCTTCTCTTTCCTCTCACCAAGAACTCCCTTATACTTTTCTATACTCTCCTTCAAATTCATGGCTTCTTTTTTTAAGTACTAATTGTTGCTCCATGCATATACATATATGTATGTACATATATGCATATGTGCATTCATATACCATTCCTGGTCAGTCTGTATAATGTTATTTGTATGTATGATTTCAGGGCTAACCATTTGTTATTGGACAATCAATGAATGTACTCTTCCCTGGGGAAGACCTCTCCTCCTCTATTCATGAGTATAAGGAAAATGAAATAAGTCTTTCTTGAGTTTGTCTTAGAAATTAATAATTTCTCTAGGTTAGAAAAAGAGTTATGATAATCACATACTAATGATTGTTTTTTTATCCATTTGTTTCTGAGGCAGAGTATCACTCTGTAGCCTGGAGTGGCTTAAAACCCTCCATATAGCCCAGAATGGCTTCATACTACTTCAATCCTCTCATGACAGGCTCCCAAGTGCTAGAAGTACAGATATGTGCCACTGCATAGGAAATATTTTGAAATACTAATTTTTTAATATAAAGTTCTAAATCTAATTTGTGGAGTCTATTTTGGGTGACCTTTTGAAAGAATATTAAAGGCTCTGTCAATAACTTGATCAACTGGAGAAAAAAGGTGGTAGCTCCATTATTCTAGGAGGTACACTTATTGCTTTAGGCAGTTTTAGTTTCAAAAGTTTCACCTATTTTGTTATCTATTGTACTGTAAAATGTCAAATTGTCATTACTCTTCAGTACCTGAGATCTTTGCCTACTCTCTTCCAGGAACAACTCCATTTTCTCATTGGCTCTTGTTCAAAGTTCACTACTGACCCCATGTACTTCACTATCTATGCCAATTAAAATACTGAAGAAACTACCCCAGGCTGTGCATGTAGTTTTATCTCAGTCCACTGTGTTTGTGCAAAAACCAAGAACTGTGTCTTTTCCAGCACCCCACAGAATTTCAAATAACAGTTAAGATAGAAACAAAAGGTGACAAATGATTGAAGGGCAGGGAAATGCTGAGAAGTTTTCATGATTTCTCTCAGTGAATATTTTACTAGGGAAATTTGAACATATTCTGTCATTAGGTAAAGAACTAAGCAAGAAACCAGAGTGTGAGATGCTGATCAATGCAGGAAGGGTAAAAGGAAATTTAAGAGGAAGAGGCAGGCATTGACTTCTGCAATTTGTGAAGAAATTTTCTCCCCATAGATAGGATTATAGTTTGGTGAAGATAGAAAATAATGTAAAGTTGGGACCTGTTGCTCAAGTGAATATATCATGCTTACTGTCTAGTTAATGAAGTAGAAAGGCTGGTGTGCCTCCCAGCAGGATAATGTGATCAGCCTGGTGGGGAGAGGCTGGTGAATGTAGAGGATTCAAGGCAGCAAGAGACAGAGGTAGGAAACTGGGATGGCGGGTGTGAGAGAGAGACTGAGACTCTACGGGAGGTTTATAGAACAACAACAACAATAAAACTACACACAACATACAGAAATACAGACCCAGATATTACATTTATCTTTACCAAATTTTGCATGTATGGTAGAACTTAACTCCTCTTTGCATGTATGGAGTAGAAAGACTCAAAGAATAAAATAAAGAAGTTGGTTAAGACAGAGGCAGCAAATAGAATGCTCTTATTTTCAGTTTTGTTGTCGAGTTATAGTGAAGGCACAGAGCTGGAGGTACAAAGGCTTGCCCCACTCCCTAGAGTAGCATAAACCAACCCAATAGATAAAAAACAAATGTCTGTAGGATGAAATAAAAGTATTAGTGCTTCTTACAATAAAAATTGTGATTATTTACTAAATGGATGTTCTAGGAATATAAATAAGACCAACCCATAAGGCTGGCTTGAGCCAGTTTCTTCTAGCTAAGCTATTCTTAGGTTGTAATTAGTTGGCTTGAAAAGGATTTAATTTTATCCAGCCATTAAATAGCCTCATTTAGTAAATTATTATATCAAGCATATTATTTGCTAAAATACAAGAACAGTAGCATTTTAACAAATTATCAGTCCTAAGGAACAACTTACATTTTGGTTAAATGTAATGATAGCATCAGGCACAGCTCCATTAGAGTATATTAGTATCAGAAAAGCTGCAGGGTCTTTTATAAGTCTAAAAATTAAAGAGGAATTAATCCTTACTCATATTGTGTTATCAAAGCTTTGTAGACTAAGCTTATTTGAAAATCGGTTGACCATGTGAATATTCAGTGCTTATGCATAATGAGGTAGAAATGGAGGAGATGAGGGTGAATGAGGAAGGAGAAGGAGAGCAGGAAAATATGTATAAAGTTTAACAGGAACTTCTAGGCGAGCTCAGGCAGTAAAATGCATGACACACACGCATAGAAACCAGAGTTCAATCCCTAAACTCATACAAAAATGAAAGTGTTCATAATCCTTATACTGGAGAAGCAGACAGGAGGCTCCCTGAGGCTCTCTGGCTGACCATCCTGTCCTCATTCGTGAGTTCAGATCCCAATGAGAGACCCTGTCTCAAAAACCAAAGTGAATCCTGTTTGAGGAAGGACATCTGACATTAACCACTTTTCTTCACATGCAGACACACATCTGTGTACCCATATACTTATGCACATCTTTATGCATAATCAAATGTGCTAAGATGTGTATACACACACACACACACACACACACACACACACACACACACACACAGACACACACACACACAACCGTTCAAAAAAGATTCACATAATTCAGTGCTTATTCAAAGTTCCTGAAGTTCTTTTCTGAGTATAATTTTACATAGTCTAGGGCATCTGCATGCCATTTCATAATTGAAAAAAAATTAAGCAAGTAGAAAATTTTACTTGCTGCTTTGAGGAATGAGGTAATTAATTTTAAGCTAAGCCTTTAGGCCCAAAATTCTATCATAGAAAAACCAAGTTCTTTTTTCTGACAAAGACTTAATTAGCCATATGCTGAAGAATACAAGTTCACTATACATGTTGTGGAAATGATTCCCTGTTATGGACAGATCTTTCCAACTGTAACTATCTAGATCAGCAGTTTTCAACCTATGACTCTGACCCCTTTGGGGTTGCAGGTATCAGATATCCTTCATATCATATATTTACATTGTGATTCATAACAGTAGCAAAATTACTGTTATGAAGTATCAATGAAAATAATTTTATGGCTGTGTTTACCACAACATGAGGAACTATACTAAAGGGTTGTAGCATTAGAAATGTTGAGAACCCCTGCCCTAGATCAACATTGATCACCAAAAGATTTCCAATGCTAAATATGTGGGAGATACTCCCCATCCACTTCATTTTCACAAAGTGTACTTTGTAACATAAAAATGATCATTACAACCTTTCCTCAAAATTTCCAGAAGGTATATTTTTTGGTTGTTAAAATTTCAGTGATGGGCAAAACATGTTCCTCAACTTCATGAAGATCAAGGCTCACTAGGTTCAAAGTGACCCAATCCCAACTCTGTGACCATATATGTAGTCATGGGAAGAATGATGTCCCTATGATGTGAATGTTCAGTATTACTGAAACGACTTTAATATTGAGAGAAACCATGGAAGAGATCCCAGAGACTTGTCAGAGAGTCAGGTGCCTTTAATAAATTGAAAGGTGATCTGGACAGAGCAGAGAAGGTGAAGTGGGGTGTGATGCCAGGCTGATGGAAGAAGTTCAATGGACTGGGTTGTAAGCACTCAGTGATATGCTGTGGCTGGGGTTGATAACTCACTGATAGTTGCAGTTGTCCGCTACAGAGTCTGGTGGGACATAGGTCACAGGGATTGCATGGCATGCTGTACAGGATGAACGTGTATACTACTGAGTAAGGAAAATCAAAAGGTTTTAAGCTTTTTGGACTTATGAGTGACAAGATTGGATTTGTGGAGATGTGGCTGCTGTGGGAGGCTGAAATGTGGTCCAGGTAAGAGATAATTAGACTGGTGAACTGGGCAAGCAAATTAATTCACTAATATTTAGTTCCAAATGCTCAAGGATTTTTTTCTTGTAATTTCATGCCAGGAACTTTAATAAGAACACTGGAAAATAAATGAGCATTTAATATGTAGTTATTTGAATTATATACTCTTAAACTCCAGTGGCTTTGGGATTTCAAAATTGTAGTAATATCTGGTTGCATGGAATTAAGCAAATTATTATTATAAAAGCAAGTCAAAATCACTGCTTTCAACCAAACAAGGCAACATTTCCCCAGAATTGACAGTTTTGAATGATAAGCTGATCAGCATATGAAAATTATGTGAGATTATTTCTATAATGGGTTTCAAAGCATTTTTTCATATTCATTTCCTTGAATATTCAAGATCATTAGGAAATGTATACTTAGAAATGTAGAGAAGATTAATTTATGAAACTAAAAGTAAACATAATGACTTATTTAAGTGCTTAATAGAGCATTAACAGAATAGAATTCTGGGAAAATCCAGCAAAGTATTTTCTTGATTTTGTTTTTCAGCCTTGTTTGCTGCAAGCTTAGAGTGCTCTCTGAAGAATAAAATTGGTGTCTTCTTAGGACTAGGGATGTGTGTTTGAGTCGCTGAGGCTTTCCAGGGGTGTCTTTCAACCATAAGTCATTCCATAAGCATTTGAATTTGCACATGAACTGCAAAAGCAGAAACTTTTATTTTTTTGTGCTTGCTTGGTACTAATTCTAACAAGATGATGTTTGTTGCTAGAAGATTTGGAAAATGGGCTCTAAAAAGAATTTAGGAGACAACAATCCTTTATAATTCCCCTTATATGATAGAATGTGCATATAGTCTCCAGCTCATTATATTTTTTTTAAGTTGGAAGACTATATCTATGTTGACTTGTCAGTTTTCTGCTACCTTTACAAAGACAAAATCAGTGCATGTCTGTTTATCTGGACATCTGTGATGCCTGTTACAGACTCATTCCTTTCCTCTCATCTCATATTTACAAAAGATATTAAAACTAAGATGTCTCCTAATGGATTATTTGGCAAAATAGTAAGGTAATAAATCAAAATGGAATTTTATCCAGCCAGAAAGAATGAAATTATGTCATTGTAGGAAAATGGATAGAACTAGAAATCATCATGTTAAGTGAAGGAAGCTAGGCTCAAATGTTGCATGCTTTCTCTGAATTCTCATTTTTAAATTTTATATATGTATAATAGTTATAGATAGCACAGCTCTATAGTTGATATGGCTTATTAAATTATATATAATTATGTAATATACTATCTAGTATGTTAAGATAGTATATATATTCTGTTTGTCCATGACAAGAAAGTAGAAGTTAGTCCATATGGGACCAGTGGGAGGGGGGGGAGAAAAAAAGATACTAGGGAATGAACATAAACAAAGCACATGACACACATGTGTGAAACAGTCATAAAAACTCCCATCAATTTATACAATTAATACACAACAGATAAATCATCTGCTTAGTCATAATGGCAGTAATGTATTGTCACTGACTGAGCCTATCTAAACATTGTCCAAAAGTAATTTAGTTTCATGTGACAAAAAGTATTGTCAGCTGGGCGGTGGTGGCGCACACCTTTAATCCCAGCACTCGGGAGGCAGAGCCAGGCGGATCTCTGTGAGTTCAAGGCCAGCCTGGACTACCAAGTGAGTTCCAGGAAAGGCACAAAGCTACACAGAGAAACCCTGTCTCTAAAAAACAAAAAAACAAAAAACAAAAAAAAATATTGTCAGCCCAGAAAATAACAAGAGTGAGGCAAATCATGATTAGAAAAATACATGTTAAACTGCTCAGTGATGCCACCCAACTGTTTCAGTTAGGGTTCCTATTGACCATGGCAACTCTTATAAAGGAAAAACATTGAAGTGGGGTGGCTTACATTTTCAGAGGTTCAGTCCATTATCATCACGGTGTAACACGGTGATGTGCAGGCAGATATAGTGCTGGGGGAAGTGGTCAAGTGTCCTACATCTTGGCTTGCAGGCAACAGGAAGTAGTCTGAAGCACTGGGCGTGGCTTGAGCACATATGAAACCCTAACGTGTGCCTCCACAGTGACACATTTCCTCCAACAAAATTATACCTATTCCAAGAAGGCCACACCTCCTCCAATAGTGCCATTCCCTTTGGGTGACATTTTCTTTCAAACCACCACACCACTTAAGACTGTGTATGTTAGCCCTGAGAAGTTTCATTTAAAAGAAAAGATAACAAACCTCACAAACTGGAAAGCAGGTGAGCACATAAGACCTTAGGAAAGAGAATCCTGAACTAACTGAGAAGGTTGAACATGTGCGATAGAAGCCACTTACTAATTTCAAGGCTGGTGATGCCAGGGGGTTGTGGAAGTAAGAGTGGAGACAGGGTTGGACACTTCAGGGTCTTTGCAGTCTGTTAAGAAGGAGCCAGACCTCTGAATGGGTGAGACAGTTGATTGGCTTGATCTGTTTGGGAGGCATCCAGGCAGTGGGACTGGGTCCTGTGCTCATTGCATGAGTTGGCTGTTTGAAACCTGGGGCTTATGCAGGGTCACTTGGCTCAGCCTGGGAGGAGGGGACTGGCCCTGTCTGGACTGAGTCTACCAGGTTGATCTCAGTCCTTGGGGGAGGCTTTTCCCTGGAGGGGGAGGGAATGGGGGGTGCGCTGGGGGGAAGGGGAGGGGTGTGGGAGGGGGAGAACAAGAGAATCCGTGGCTGATATGTGTAACTGAATGGTATTGTAAAATAAAAAAAATAATAATAACTTAAAAAAAAAAGAAGGAGCCAGACCCCTTGATTCCTCTATTCACTTAGAAAATCTGGAGAAGTCCATTGATTAGTGGGGCGGGCAAACCCTTGCCTTGACTGGAGGACACAGGCAGGCTAATGTAGACTGGAAGAGGGGAGCAAGTAGATTTCTACATTCCTCAGTCTGCAATCTCTCTCTCTCCTGTGTTTCTCTGAGCTCCTAGAACAGCTACTGTGTATTTAGAACACTGAGGTCACAGTTGGACATCTTTGCCATAACACTTGTGATTTGGACTTGTACTAGATATCAGTAGCATCTGTAAAATGGCACACTAAAATATAACTGGGAATATGGCAGGATCAGAGTCCAAGAAATTTTCTAATTCTGGGGAATCTATGAAATATGTGAAATCCTCATTTGAACAGAAGAAATGATGATTTGTTCCCATAGTTCTTTAAATTAAAACTTGAGAAATAATCCAGGCATGGCAGTACACACCTTTATTTTTTGCACTCTGGGTAGGCAGAGGCAGATGGGTTTCTATGAGTTCCAGGCCTGACTGGTGTATATAGTGAGTTCCAGGCCCCTAAGACTATATAGTTGGGACTCTGTTTCAAACAAAACAAAGAAACAAACAAACAAACTTGAGAAAAAAATGTTTTCTGTCCTGCTTTTTAATTTCCAACGTGTGCTAATTCTTTTTCAGCTGTATTATCTTGCAAATAATGAACAGTTCATGGTAAGAAATAAATAGTTTTAAGTTAAGTTTTTCTTTTTTTTTTATGGTGCAGGGTTCTTACCTCAGGGACATTGTATATACTAGTCAAATACTCTATCACTGATCTACTCCCTCAGCCCATCATCTTTCTTTTAACCACTTCACAATACAAGGTGCTATGAGTACATCAGGATTCAGGTATATGCAGTGTTTAGTTTCCAATGCTCAGTGGCTGTGGACAGGGCTGAAATGCCGATGTTTCTGTGTATGTCTATCTGTGTTTTACAGTTGACTTCTACTCTAAAAACGATTAAGTCTTTCTTTAAAGAAAATTAAATTATCAAAGTTTTGTTTTCCTTGAAAAATGAATTTTAGAAAACAATTTGCTGAAAAATAAAATAAGCATACAAAACTCCAGGAATGACTCTTTCTAGCTTCAGAGTTAGGATGCTAGGAGTACTTCAGCCTACTGTTAAGTGTAAGTCTCTCACACTTATATCCACAGACACCTAGGTGCACAGGCTCATGTACACCTCATACTTCCCACACATGTCTCTGACAGCTGAAATAGTAGTTACATTGTGCCAGTCCAGGTTTCATTTTAGTGTTCAACCATCAAAATTATCCATCTATTATATTAGATTATCTCAGCTGCCTTAGAGAAGCAAGAGATCAGATATTATAATCACATTTTTCTGTTATATTTGGACCTATACAAATTTATGAATGGCATCGGTACACATTAATTGGGTTTTTTTTTGTTGTTGTTGTTGAGAATATTGGGTTCCATAACAGAGGAAAAGAGTTATAAACTGTAGCTGGTACTGTGATTCATTATTATACTCATGTGTGGAAAGCCCCCAACATCGATCATGGCTAGACAATGAACTTCAGACTTTACTGAGCTCTGATGCTAATTTGACTCCATAATTATGTTTTCAACTCATGCCCATACTTCTTTATTTAAAGGTTTACTTATTTTACAAAAGGACAATATGTTATACTTGAAATTAAATGCATGTTTTTTTTTCTAGCAAGCTTAAACTTACAGGTTTATCACTCATTTAAAATCTATCATAACACTACCTTTTCTCACAACCAGGTGAGAAAAATAAGTACAACAAATGGAACAGGAATAAAAAGAGAGACATTGAGAAGATTTAAAAAATAAACATCAGTATAGAAAGAAGAAAGCAATTGTTAATGCATAGGCAACTCTGATATATTTTATATTCAATCACTTGTCAAATTTTTAACAATTATATTTGTCCAGGGACTATCCTAGAGAACCAATATAGAATGTGTGCATTCTCTTCCTAGAGAAATGTGTTGTTTTCAGGGAACAAAAATATAATAATCTTGTGTGGTGAGATTTCTCTGGTGGTAGAATTGCTTATCACAAGCCTGAAAACCTGAGCTCAATCCTGGGACACACATGGTAGAAGACTGACCAATGCAAGTTGTCTTCTAACCCCTACATGCTTCTTCGTGCTCTCTCTCTCTCGCTCTCTCTCTCTCTCTCTCTCTCTCTCTCTCTCTCACACACACACACACACACACACACTCAAAACAAGCAATTTAATTTTATGCTCTAAAGCAAAAATGGAGAATAGAGAAGTTGTCCAGATGACCATCATGTGGGCTGCATTTTGAATCTGGTGAGTTAGACAGAAAATGTGAAGTTAGTTTGTTAGAGGTAGAGAAGATAGTGCCCATCATCACAGAGATTCGAAAGAACCAGACAATTCTGAAAACTAAGACAAGTTCCATGGCATTTGCCACAGATTACATTTTCAGGAGGTGAAATGTAAGTGACACTAGATAGGGCCTGAGAACAGGAGGGACATTGCCATGGGCAGTATGTTTGAGGCTAAGAAGTTTATGGAGTTTGGGGTCTTCCCAGAGGCCGTGAAAAGGTCTTTGAGTTTATTGATTGATATCATCAGGGTACTCCCTTAGGTCTACTTGTTCATCGGTATTCCCAAACAAATGGAGTAACCCTGCCTTGTCTGCTCTTGAATCAATGTTTGGTGGGTTGAGTTGAGGCCTTAGTTCAGTGTTCATGCAGCTTTCTTACTGACTTTGAATCCTTCATATTTTGATGTGTTTAATTCTCATGGAAGAATTCATGTGATTTTTGTAATACATTGTAAAGAAGAGAGTCATTATATCATAAGTATAGCTTTTTTGTGCCTAAGTTAATAGAGAGCTAGTTAAATAAATATTCACTAAAGGTATTTATTCATAGTGGTAGAACAAAGTATTTATGAAGCATTAATTTGTGCTCATTTTTTTTGTCTATCTGATTTTCTATCGTCAGGGCTGATTTTGGTTGAAAATTATCTTTGAGATTAGAGTTGTTGGCCAAAAGGGATAAACAACTTGAGACCATTTTCATTTGTTTTATTTTGCAATGAGAACAGAAATGTGTCTGCTGAAAATTTCTCTTGTAGTGTCTATATAGTGCTGGGGATGTCTTTCTGTATGCTGTGAATGTGTTGCTCTGACTGACTGATAAATAAAATGCTGATTGGAGCTGGGAGGTGGTGGTGCACACCTTTAATCCCAGCACTTGGGAGGCAGAGCCAGGTGGATCTCTGTGAGTTTGAGGCCAGCCTGGGCTACAGAGTGAGTTCCAGGAAAGGTGCAAATCTACACAGAGAAACCCTGTCTCGAAAAAAAAAATGCTGATTGGCCAGTAGTCAGGCAGGAAGTATAGTGTAGGCTGGATAAGCAGAGAGGAGAATTCTGGGAAGTGGAAGGCTGAGTCAGGAGACACTGCCAGCCACCGCCACCATGAGAAGCAAAGATGTAAAGTACTGGTAAGCCACAAGCCATGTGGCAACTTATAAATTAATAGAAATTGGTTAATTTAAGATATAGGAACTAGATAGTAAGAAGCCTGTCACAGCCATAGAGTTTATAAGTAATATAAGTCTCTGAGTTTTTACTTGGGTGTAAGTAGCTGTGGGCCCTAGCGGGACTGGAGAAAACTCCAACTAGAAAATGGTACTGGGCTGTTTTGAAGGCACTAAAGAAATATTGGTTATGTCAGTTGTCTTTTCTTAAGTTATAAGATGTTTTCAGGGTCACTCAGGTGACATATGATCCATGTAATCATCTGTGATTCTTTATTGTACAAGAATACCCATGTTCTATAATACATTTCTTTACAGAAGGAAAAGGGTGAGAAATACTTTATAGTTGACTCTAACAATGCTCCATTTTCTTTTGGTGTGCTTAAAACTTACAGCAGGTAGATAAATTGCCTTTCATTGTCCCTTGAAAAGATTTTAATAGCTTAAACTAAATTTAAAATACATACGCACACACTTACCTGCATGTGTGTTCTAGAAGTCTGATGTGTTAGATATATTCACAGAATCAGCTTATATTACACATTTATTATTATGGACCTAATTTAAATGGATATTATTACCACATTTATTTGGCATTTTAGAAATCCAGTTTGATTTCACTCAGGACAAAGCAATAAAGAATTCAGAAAATATAATACCATTTATAATTTTTTTCCTGCAAAATCCATTATACTGCTGGAGGTTTCCTATTTCTAAAATGCTAGCAGGGACTACTGTTGGGTCAGGGACTAAGCAGTGAGTGAAAGTCAGCACTCAAAATGAAGTGTCTTTTCTGTTGAACGCTGGGCACCCGTAGAAACTGATAATGTTTGATTAATGAACGGCAGCCTTGCGGCAGCAAAAGCATCTGCAAGAAGTGATTTATTATTTCAAAGGTATCGGAAAGCATGCGGTATCTTGCCGATTTAAGTATGTGTGCCTGAATAAAATAAATGAGATGCAACATGTGAAAAATGAAAACACATTACTTGTAAAGGATGTGTCACAAGCAGGGTATTTTTGTTCAAGTACACTTTGTCATGGGGACTTTTAATGCTGTTCTGAATACAAATCATTTAGCTGGTTCATAAAACCTCCTCAGTTGGAATTCTTGCATCTATCATAGAAGACACAAATGAGGGTTAAACTTAATGTGCTGTGACATTCCTTAAATGTTCAAATTTTGTGTCATATACCACTATTAAAACTGCACATATGTTTTATGTATAAAGATGAATTCATTGTAGCTACTTAAAACAACAGTGCCTGAGTAGAAAAGGGTTTGAGGTCTTAATTGAACACTCATCATCATATACTCAGAGACGAAGCTTTTCTTGCAATTATTATGGTCTGGCATTGAAATAATATATCATCTTGTGATTGAACACATTTTAGTTGGGTGACATGATATAATGATAAATAATGGAATTTAATTAGTAACAATAGTATAGTATTTTAAAGATTACTATTCAAGATCATATGTGTACTATGGGTTACTTCTGTTGATTAGGTAAAATTCATACCTTATCTATTAATGTAATTACTTTATACATCACATATACTAGATAATCATATTCATGATCCTTTCAATGTACCAGAATCCTAATAATGTTTTAATAGAAATGACAAACAATATAAAATTAAGCTGGATCAAGCTGGTAGAAATATTATACCATAGGGATTACTAATCCCTTCTTTTCTGGTTTCTAAAGCTGTATCTGCTAATTTAACTAGCCCCTAAAAGGCATTTTTACGAAGTTGGTTGTTGTAGCTATGAGTCAGCCAGTCTTTAGAACAATTATGAAAATTAATCACCATCATGAGCAAACTAAATTCTATAAAGGAAGAGTTATCTTTTAATTATGAAACTATATAATTGCCTATGCAATTGTAAATCAGAAACTCAATTAGGATAAGTTTTATGCATGCCTTTTAACCATTGCAGACTTAGGATGGAGAATAAGTAAATCCTCATTAAATGTTTTTTTGTATGGTTGAATAAATTAAACATTAGAAAGGAGATAGATAGAATTCACAATTATAGTCACTCAGCTAACAGTCTTGGGGAACTATGTCATGCCAGGTTATGGGCCATAGATGACAATGGAATGGCCAAGAGAGTAGATATAGTCCTTTTGAACTCTGATGCTACTAGGCTGGTGGGAGACATACTAAGTACACCCATATAATGAAACACACTCCTCTCCTCCTGAATGAAGATGAGGATCCTTTAAGCAGGGCTTGGGGAGAGCAAGAGGACAAAGTGGCAGAGGCAGGAGGTGCTAGTTAGGTTTGGAAGTTAAATGACTGTTTTTGCATTCTAAAGAAGACATTCTCAGCTTCAGGGGCCAAAACAGGGAAGGAAGTGGAAAGCCCTGGCTGGATGAGACACTAGCAAAGAGGTGCTCAGTAAACCTGAAGTGATAGCCTTGGCTGTACACTGCTCTGGACAGCAGATCTCATCTAGTTTTATGACACAGCCTTTCTCTTTTCCCCAAGACTGCAACAAAAAGGAGAGATCTTTCATACATGTGTGTGTGTATGTGTGCATGTGCGCGCTTGTGTGCATGAGTCTACTCACATGTAATTGTAGTTGGAAGTCAGAAAACAATTTGTGAGAGTCAGTTCCTCCTTCTGCCATGTGAGTCCTGGTCTCAAGCCACCAGACATAACTGATTGAGCCGTCTCACACACCCTGCACCCATTTCTTATATTTAATGTTGAATTACTGATTATTTAAAGCAAATGTGTTTGTTTGACAATACGACCATTCTAATGATATAGCAATGTCTAATTCCATAGCAATGTCAAAATTTTAATTTCCCTTCTTCTCTCCCAAATAATGGTATAGGATTAATTGCAATTTGTACAGACTTGAGTACATTCATTGTTATTTTCAGCCACAGAATTACTCAAACACAGAAAAATGAATATATTTTAAACAACTTATTCATACAGAAAGTCATAACTATAAGAAGTGTAAAGTAGATTTACTTGATAACATATTCATACAAATAATTTCTACAACTGCTCTATTTTCTAAAATTTCCAACTGCACTGTCAGGAATATTTCCTTCATCTTTTGTGCTAGCAGATAAATCCAGTTTTTAAGTTCAAATGGGACTGATCATCTTGAGAACTCCTTATAGAGCAAAAGTCTTCGTTAAATAGACTTTTTAGTGGAGCTATTTGCACCTCCAGGCAGAATAATTACAGTTCCAATTAATTAAAGACTAAAAATTACTTCCTCAATTAAGATGGAATATGTAGGCAAACATAACATAAACCTACATTTAAGAGTTTCCAAGAACTCCTTGCACAGGTGTCAAATATTAATATAGCCTGACATCCTGCACATCAAAGCACATACAGAGATTTGTTCTTCCTAATTACATAGATATTGCATATGTAAAACAAAATTAAGATCTGGGGCATAGTAACAAGGAATCTAATGAGAAATTAGAATAAATATAGACCACTGCTTTCTGGTTGTGTCTTGGTAACTATGGGTAAGGTGTACCATTTCCTGTTCCTACACATAAGGTTCCTGATAAAATGTTTAAAAGAACTGTAATATTTTATCTATTCTTCCTCAAATTGAGTGTGATTTTTGGATCCATTTGTTATAATCAGATTCCATGTCCTTATTTTGTATTTTCATTAAAAATAAAGAAATTTTTATAGGAGGAGGAAGGATTGTAGGAGCCAAAGGGGTTGAGGACACCAGGAGAGCACAGTCCACAGGATCAACTGATCATGGCTCATAGGGGCTCACAGAGACTGAAGCTGCAACCACAGACCTGCATGGGTCTGCACCAGGTCCTTTGCATGCATGCTATGGTTGGTTATCTTAGGCTTTTTGTGAGACTTCTAACAGTGAGAGAGGGGTTGTTTCTGACTCTTTTGCCTGCTCATGGGACCTTTTTTTCCCTCCTACTGAGTTGCCTCATCCAGCCTTTATAGGACACCTAGTCTTACTGCATCTTGTTATGCCTTGTTCAGTTGATATCACTGAGAGCCTGCTCAGGGAAACAGAGGAGCAGTGGATCCAGGGGAGAGGGAAAGTTAGGCAGGGACTGGGACTAGAGGCTATGGTCAGGATGTATTGTATGAGAGAAGAATACATTTAAATATAAATTTAAAGAAGAAACTTTAACCCAACAAATTATACCTTAAGATTATTTTTCTTTATTTTTGTACCTTCAAATTTGTCTCAGGGATATTTATTAAAATGACTATGAGTAGCATTACTAACTGACATATCCAGTTAATCAGTCCTGACTGATTAACATTCTAAAAAAAAAATTGGCCCAAATTTGACAACTTACAGTTTCATTTGCAATTGCTAGCAGGGAAATTTTTAAGGTAGTGGAGGAAAGAATAGATCCATGCTTTGTGCCACTCTATAATGAAGAATGAAAGAAATGTTCCCTGTGAAAGGATGCCTGTTTGCCTTTCGGGGAAGTGGTTTATAAAGGGTTTTAGACAGTGAACATGAAATAACTATATTAAAACTCTCTCTTCATCCTCCCACATTTAACACTCAAAGACAACTGTTTCTTCACATGGGAATATGAAGTTAACATTGTAGGGTTTTAATCCAGATGATTACAATGACAAGTACCACATAAATGTACAGGTAGGAAAAGAGGGAAGTAAATATAGTTGGAGAGAGGGAGAGAGACAGAGACAGAGAATGACGTCTTACGAAAAAGGATTGAAGTGTGAAGGATGAGGAATGATATGAGATGATGAGAAAATGATGTATGAGACAAAATAATCAAGGAAATCTACCTTGTACAGAAAGTGCCAGAAGTCTGAGATGATCAGTTAGGAAAACCAAACTGTTTACTAAGGGATCTTTGTATTTAGCAATTGTTCTTTAACAAGCCAGTGACTTGAAGTCATCATTTGTATGATGACTCTGTCCATGGCACTTTGTTCTTCCGATGATCTGCTACCTATATTTACTGTTCTTAACTTTGAATCACTCAATGTTTGCCTGGTTTTTATCTCCGAATTTCTCTGCCATATGTCTCTGTCTGTATGCATGGTGTCTCACCCTCTGTAGGGTAGCCCAAACTTGTTCACATGAAAATCTTGTTCCTGTTCTAAGGCAAACCATGCCCGTCAAGCCCTCTTGGTTCCAAGGCTTGGAGGTCAGTGCCATTCTTGTCCCATCCATTGTAATTGTCAAAACAACTTGCAGAGTGGTTCCAGATTCTAGGGAAGAAGAATGAACTGATGTTCAAGGAAGGAAGACCAAATCATCTCAAAGAAATGTAAGAATTCCTCAATTCATTTTGGCAAACAGCCTAATATGTGAAGAAGCACATTTACGTTTGAATCTAAGAGGACTGTAGTTTTTTTTCAGGTGCTTTTCTCTAATGGAATATTGTTTGTACATTAAAAATATTTTGCAGTCTCAATTGAGGTAAACTAAGCAGTTGACTGAAGTAAGTCATATGCTCATTCATAGCTGTGGACATTCTTGAATTTCAGTAATTTGATTAAAAATGTTGGAACCTTCATATCTGTGTTTTTTTTTTTGAGAGAAAATGCTATAGCAGTGCCTGATGTAAATGCTTAATGTGTTAGCAATTTTCATCACATCTCCACAGCTCTCAATGCTGAATAAAACTATGGGATCTTATTGTGGAAACTCATGTTACCCTTAGCTCTAGTCCCACTTATATGTTATTCTGAAGTATTAGTCATAAAACTGTTTTATTTCACTCTTAAAATATTTATTTGTATGTGAGTGTGTGTGTGTGTGTTTGTGTGTGTGTGTGTGTGTGTGTATGTATGTGTGTGTGTTTGATTGTACATGTGTACATATGTGTATACAGGCCAGAGGATGGTCTCAGGTATAGTTCCTCAGAAGCTTTCAACCTTGTTTTTGAAATGGAATCTCTCACTGGCCTATAACTTGCCAAATTTGTCTATGCTGGCTGGCCGGTGAGCCCTAGAAATCTGCTTATCTCTTCCTCCTCAGTTCTAGGATTACAGACATGTGGAATCATGCCTGACTCTTTAATGTGGGTTTGGGGGATTAAACAAAACTCTTTATGCTGGTAGGGGAGAATCCCTCTCTTGTGGAACCATCTTTCAAGCCTCAAAAGTGTATTTTAAGCCTAATCATATAGCAGAATATTAAATTTATTCCTTAAGTACTTTGATTTCTATCACACATGTAACATGGTATCTATTCAGATGATACACAAATGCAAATGTCTGTCAGTCTCAGCTTCCAAATTCCTGTTATATAAAAGGAGTTGAAGGGACCATGACCCTTTTGCTGTCCTTTTGAATCAGTGTGGTTGCAATGCCTAGAACACTAACTCTATCACCAGAACTATTTGTACATACCTAGCATCTCAAACAGGGGGTCTTGCTCCTTACGTGACACCAAATGGAAGCTCATCATTTCCAATATATGCTCCCTCCTACTGTGATAGTCCTACTATCTGTATATTGTAATCTGATAGTCAGGACATTGGTTTTAGTTTACCACACTAAGATGTGCTAATAGCCTTCACCCATCACCTGTTAACACCTGCACTTACATTCAGGCCTGCCATTCAGTGGCCTAGTTATGAGTTGCAAGATGCCTTTGAACAGTAACTTTCTCTGCCTCTATAAGCCTGTCTTCAAGGTGAGAGATAATGAAAATCTGATTTGTTAGTAACAGCAGGGATGGAGATGAGAAGATGGATGAGAGAGAAAGGGCAGAGTGGAATCATCAGTAATTGGCAAATATCAGATGTACGAGGTGGGGAAATACAGAGGAGATTCAGAGGTCAAAGCACTTTTTGTTTTAGTAACTCCTTGTTGGAAATGATTTTGCTTGTGACACAGACTTGACAGTTTAATGATCTTAGTATTTTATTAAGAAATAGTTTAGATGTATAATAATGTGATGTGACTGTGTTATCAGAAGGTATATAAATATGCAAAGGAACAATGCAGATATATTATAGTTTGATAATACATCTACTACATAGTTTGAAATAATATTTTGTTAGTTCTTTAAGTATATATAACAGTTGAATGAAGTCATATTTAATGTTACTTTATTTATTGAAATGTTTACACTTCCTCTTTGACAAACCTTGTGTTGGAACTTACTTGCTTTATTTATGATGGATGCCCATGTATATACACATATATTAGAATAAAAATTTTATGCTGTAATTTTGTGGGTATTTTTGTTCTTCTTCTGTTTTAGACTCCTTTCCACTATCTTCCTTTACCTAGTACTTGAGCTCCAAAGGATTTATCTTCTATTTTTCTATAGGAAAAATTGGAGTCTAAAATGCTTATTCCCAACATAATTTTAATAACACAACTGATGCTCATATTTAAACGAACATTTAAATGATGATAACATATAAATTTACGTTTTCTGTTTATAGAAACACATCAAATTTTTTATATATTCTAGTACAGAGTTCTCATGTCAAAACTGTTATTAAATTTTTTTAAATGTATTTAAATCAGGGAATAAGTGTAACTTTCAAATTACAAATTGATTTAAGATTTATTTGGCGTTGCTGAAATAAGAAAAATAAAAAAAAGGCAGATGGAGAAGAAACTGAAAACAAGAATTGTGGATTCTTCAGAATCCCAGTAGTGGTTGATAAAGTATGTGGTGCATTGTTTTATTTTCAGTAAACAAGTGTTAGAATGAGTTGAGCTATGCAGCTGTGGTGTGGTGGTGTGATGGTGATTGTGGTGATTGTGGTTGTGGTAGTGGTAGTGATGTGTGTGTGGTGTGTGGTGTGATGTGGTGGTATGATATGTGTAAAATTTTCATCAACATGATTTCATTCAAAAATAGAGTAAATAAAAGTATTTAAGGCATTCCAGAGAAGCCCTATTTACAGAAAGCACTCTGTCAGTATAGCTTCAGTGGACTATGGCATCTTAGAGGACAGTTTTCTGGCTCTGACCCTCATTATAACAAGACTGCAAGGATATTCTATAAATAACCAGTCTAAGCAAAGTTAGCTCATTGGATGACATAGAAACATATTGACATGGCATTACAACAAAAATATTACTCGGAAATTTGTGAGAAAGGGAACTAAACTAATGCAAAAAGTCACAGTTTGGCTAAATGTGGTTATGCATATCTGCAATCGCAACATACAGTAGACTGAGACAGGAGGATTGTGAACTTGAAACTATTTTAGGATATGTAATTCTGCCGTGTCAACAAGACAAAAACAGGAGAATTCTCCAGAAGAATATTGCAGTAGAATATGTAAAAGAAAGTGGGCAAAATTATGTGCATTTATCTAAAACAAGAATAATAGATGTAGCATCACTTATGAGAATGTGTGAAAAACCAGAGTACTGTTTCCATAGCAAAGACAGAAATAACAGGGGATGTAACATGAGTTGACAGAAAATAAGAAGAATGTAGATTGAAACAAATGTAATGAAAATGGAAGCTTAAAATGAGTAAGGACTACAAAACACAGTAACAGCTAGCGGGTTTGAAGAGGAGGAAAATAAAACAAAAATGATATAGGTAAATTTAAAGATTATAAAAAGAAAATAATAGCCAGCAGAAAGTCTCTTCCCAAATGTACATAATTAGAGTCTCTTGGCTGGAAAAGCAGGCCTCCAATAGAACAGAATACATTCAACGAAACCTATATATGTTAGATGAAAGAACAAATTTTATTTTGAAAGGACTTGCCAAGAAAAACTAAAATTTTTGTTGCTTTAAATTTGATGACCTCCCCCCATGTGTGTGTGGGAGTGTGGGGGTGGGTGGGTGTGTATGATTGTGTGTGTGCAAGTGGTGTTGAATGTCTTGTGCTGGGGATTGAACCTGGGGTCTTGCACATATGCTAACTTAATAAAATTATTAAATGATCTTTATGTTTCTCAGTGTACCATTATAGAGCAGAAAACAAACAATGTGTATATAATAAGAAAAAACTCTAGTTTTTTTTTTCAACCTAGCTAACTTGCAGATAATTACCAGGTCCCAGAGAAAATATTTCCAAGATATTCTGGCAATGCTATTAGAGAACAGAACTCAGTTAGTCAGAGAAGACTCTAGAAATTGGGACTGTTCATTCATAAGTACAATATCTATATAATTAAAAAGTTAAGACTGAAATAAGTAAGAGGCTATTGGTGACAGGCTGACGTAGATCATGTATCTACCAACGATGGTAGTAAGACAAATTAATGGAAATGAAGGGGTGTTAGACCAACATGGGGACTCAAAGCAACTGGTTGCTTTACCTTCAATAGGTTAGCCACCATTTATAACTGACTTAGTCCCAGAATATAAGGGGGAGCATATGTAACAATGCACTACAAATGAGGAAAAACTATAAACTTCACCAGATACCAGTAGAGGAGAACAGGTACTGGGAAGGAGTTACCACTTTTTAATAATAGGAATTGATTGGTACTATCTAAAACTTAGCCGGTGAGGGGTTTGTATTATATCATAAATATATAAATAGGTATTTGTTTAAAATTTAAAAAGAAGCAAACTGAATATTAAAATATGTAAAAAGCAGAAAAAACATGATAGCATTAGTGAACTAAATAATAGCCTCGCTATATCATAAGAAAAAGAAATGAAAGCGAAAGCTAACTTCATAGCAGACCAACGTGCTCTAATGCTGTGCCAACTGCACAGTGAAAGTGAACTGGAAAACAGTGCACTTTAGGGTAAAGGTATTAAAATAAAAGGTGAACTGTGGTGTTCCGCAGGGTTGTCCCCGTCCTTGTGATTAGTGTTCAACTCCATCCTCAAAGGAGAAAAAAGAACATGTAAACTGATTATATCAATCCCATCTGTAAATATGAGTGCAAACATCCTAAGTTTAGACTGAGCCAATGTAATTAAAGAATGATTTTCAGAGAAAAAAAGCAATGCCCATTAAAGAACAGTGAGTTGTTTGATATTAGGAAAGCTAACGGTGTGCCATATTAATAAACTTACTAATGTGATAATCTCTATGGATATTGGTAAATAACTTGATAAATTTCAATTATATGAGAAATCGATATATTCTTAACACAAAATCTGTATAGTCTATCTCCATATCTAATGCAGTACTAAACTAAGAAACTATTCCCTTATTCACAGTAATTTGGAACTAAGTAAATGTGTTTAGTATCACTATTATTATTTTTAATTTTACATGCCCTAAGCCACTTAAGAGAAATAAAGCAATTAGAGAGAAAAGAATTACTTTGGTTTAGAAAAAAAGTATATATCATTTGAAGAGTAATAATCAAAGACAATCAACTGGTAATATTCCAGAAGCAGTAAATGAGCTCAGGAGGCTTAGGGTTCAACTCAGTGTACAGAGGTCAGTAGCTGTTATATATGCAAATACTAAGCCAGTAGATGGTGTAGCGTAAGGGAAGATCAGAAGTTAAATTATAATGGGAATGAGCCTAACATGTCAGTAAGCCTTACCGGTTAAAAGGATATGTATGGTATTAGATCATGAAGACAGATCAAAGGGACAGATTAGGAAAATCAGAAATAGATACAAACACTTAAACTGAGCCAGTCCATGTAAAAATGGTAGCATCCAATTCAGCATGGAAAAGACAGATTATTCATTCCATGACATTGATAGAGCGGGAATATCCTTTGCGATAAAGTTTAATTCAGGCACCAATGTAAAATAGCACATTTCACAGAAAAGGAAATAAAAAATGACCTTTAAACAGTTGGAAAGATGCTAAACTTCACACATGGTAAAGGAAATGCAAATTAATATTCTACTGAGGTACCACGTTATCTATCATACTGACAAATCTTTGACAAGTCTGAGGAAACAGGTACGCGTATGCAATGCATATGTGAAATACCAAGTCCACTTGCAGGAAATTGTTTTCCACGTGCCAAAGGATGGGCCTATAAGCTTATTAGCTCAGTTATTTGTGTAATTACATTTGTTTATTTGTATTAGAGTACACCTTACAGTCACCCACATGTGGTGCCACGGTACACATGTGGAGGTCAGAGAAGAGCCTTCAGGGAAGGAGAGCTCTCCTTTTACCAAGTGAGTCTTGGGGAATCAAACTCTGGTCCTCAGGCTTAGCAGCAAGCATCTTTATTGATGAGACATTTGCTAGCCCAGTCTTATTTATATTAGCAAAGTAAACACCTAAATATTCATGGGGATAAACAAGCTAATAGGTAGTTTATTATAGATCATTTATGCTGTACAGGACTACAAAGTTTAAATATTTTGAAAAGATTTGGTGAAGGAAAAATATTGAAATGAGTTAGTAATGTGAAAAAGGTTGCTATAAAACATATATGCTAACATTGGTTAAAGAAAGGGATGGAAATGTGAACATTTGCTTGTATATGTCTAAAAATCATATGTAAAGGCTATCTTGCAAAAAACTGAAGCAGAAAATGCAATAGTAAAGGGAGTCCTTCTGTGATGAGCCTTGTTATATCTCATTCTCAAACTATGTGAATATATTACACAACCCTACATGTAACTTAAAAATGTTCCCCATTAAAACTATTGCAAGACTTACATTGTAAAGTATTGTCATCTGATGTGTGTTTTACACTTTTATTATTTACAAACTGCAATCATCTGAGAAGTATAAGTCATAAAGCAATGAACGCTACTGAAATATGGCTCAGTGGATAAACCACTCCCCTTGCAAGAGTGAGGATGTGAATTCAGAGGTCCAGAATGCACTTAAAGCTTGATGTAGCATTGTGTATCTGAAATTTGACTGTGCCTGTGCCCGGATGAGAAATGAGAACAGGATCCTCCAGGAGATCATTGGTCCACTAGCCTGGCATATGAAGTCATGAAACAAAAGACCGTGTACCACACGAGGCATAAGGCAAAGATCAACACCAGAGGTTTTCCTCTGACCCCGCCATGCACAAAATAGCATATGTGTGTCTGCATTCATACACACAAATATAAAGCATAATTCACACTTCACATGTCTCTCCTGTTTCTGCCACCCCAGATACTGGGATTGCAGGCACCTACCAAGTCAGACAAACCAAGGTTCTAGAGTTTGCATTGTTTGCTTGCTTTGCTGGGCCAGTGATAAAACCCCAAATCCTGCCCATTGTAGTCAAGAGGTCTAGAATTGAATTACAATCCAGGGCTCCAAGAAGCATTTTGAACATGATCTTTTGGTACTAATTTTTATTATTTCAGACTTATTATTATTTCTTGAACACAGAGGAGCTTGACGTCTTCTAATACAAGTTTTTTTTGATAGCCCTAGAAGAACAGTGCATGCTTGGTGTGTGTGTGTGTGTGTGTGTGTGTGTGTGTGTGTGTGTGTGTGTGTGTGTACTTGCTCCATCTAAATAGCTGACCAGTGGAAAAGAAAGATTGTTGGGCTGTATGGGAACCAGAAAATACTAGGATTAGAAGTCACCTTTCCCATCCTATGGTGATGAAAACTGCACATATCCAATCTGTCTGTCTCTGTTTGTCCTGTCTTCATGCCCATCATTAACACTGTACTTATCCTTGAAACTATTGTGCATGTATCCAAATGGTGTGCTCAACTCTGCAGGAGTTTTCTGATTCTACCATCTGCCCCACTTTTGACTGTGGGCACACGAAACTTGCATCCATCCAGCTGTGTCCAAAGGCATACTCACTGGATATGACCCCATTGCCAGCCTCCAGGTAGGCTGAACAGTGCCCTGGGTCTCTGCTATGGCATCTCTGTGGCACCCAGGAACATGTACCTCCTGATCTAATAAATTCAGGGAGACTTAATCTCACTTTGAAAACTGAAGAGAAGGAATGATGCCTGGGTTTCTCAGAAACAGTTTATCGTAGAAGGCCTACCTCTCAAAGACACCTAAGATGAGAACAAAAGAAGATACTGCAGTTTCCAGTCTTGGTGCCTCAAGCAGCAGGATTGAGTGTGAGTCAGTGTTCTGTCTCCTCCCTGTTTTGTGTGTGGCTCTTCTATGAAAGAGTTATTTGTATTCACCCAAGGAATTTCTTTAATACACAGCAATATAAGGGGCACTGGTGGTAGTTACTGTGAACTGAAGAACTACCCTAATTTTTTTTTCTGTATCTTCCAGGGTAGTTCTCTGTCTACTGAGCTCATAGTGCAGTTATACAGCTATTGGAACTAGACTGCTAAATTGTTTAACAGAAAATAAATATTCAGATGAAAATGTTTCTGCAAGAGAATAGAAGCTATATGTTTTTAAATAAAGACCAAATAAACAAAACTGTAAAATATTTTTCTTCCTACTTTGGGCATTATTCTTGAAAATGAACCCAAGAACTTATGCTATGAATGATGTCAGTCACTGTACAGCTAGATTTCATTCCTGTATTTGTAAATATTTTGGTATTTTCAGTTATGTATGTATGCAGAGGAGACAAGCGATTTTCTGATGACTGATTCACATGTGGATACTTTTGTTTTGATAGTTAACTTCTTTGTGGTGTGGCAAAACAGTTTCTGCCCCTGAGTTTCAATTAAGTGAAGGAGAATAAGGACTAGCAGTCACAAGACTGTTGACCTTATCAACGTCACTCAGAAACCAAGTTGCCTTGAACAGGAATGACATGCATCGTCTGCTGATACTCACATGTATCCGAAGAGCCAATTCAATCACATTTTTTAAAAAGAATTGATCTTAAGCTTCCAATGGGTTGCTGTAAATTAACAATGAGATAATTGGAATCAATGTCATAGCTGGAAATCGTATTTCTTTGTTTATCTACCAAATATGAAATCAAATGCACACATCTAGCTAAAATCCAAGAGCCTTAAAATCCAACATAAAGGCTGAATGAGAGAAAACAAACACATACACAAAAAGTAGCATTAAATAGTGAGCGCAGCCAAATAAATTCTGTCCCATGTCTATGACATGAGGCGGAAAATAACAGAATTCTGCATTACAGAAATATTTATTTTGAAGTAATGCCATTATCAGTATGGTATAAAGGATTTAATTTATTAAGTATTCCTATATGTCAGCAATATATAATAGCTGGGAATCTTTGTATCATCCTCAAGTATACGGATTCATTTCAATTTTTAAGTGGTGAAAGCTGGATTAAAGTTTAAGAACTTTAAGTCAAATGATTAGTGAATTAGAAGATGTAGTCCATCCAAATACAAAATCCACATCATTTCTGCCTCACCCATCACCTGCAAACAACCTTTGCCACATTTCTATAGTGATCAGATAGCCTCATCCAGAATTATTTTCTGGAGAAAAATGTACATGTATACTTAAAACATCAAATACATATATATCTACATGTATATATCTACATATATATATATACATATATATATATAATATTCAGGCTGGTGATATAGCTCAGTTGGTAATGTGTTTACATAGCATGTACCAGGTCTTGGATTCAATATCCTCACCCTGTTCATCAAATATGGTAGTGGATGCCTGTAAACCCAGCATTTGGGAGATGGAGGCAGGAGGCTCAGAAATACTTCTTCCTAGCCTTTTTTCAATCTACACGGTAAATTATTGCAGACCCTATTCACCTTACTATTCAGTGAGTGGCAGGACGGAGTTCTTCTATCTAACTAGTTAGAATATCTTACTGACTGGACTTTTTCTATTCCTATTTCTGAGCTCTCCTCTATTCAGACTCTGATAGCCACCACTCTACTCTCAGGGTTCATGAAAAATAACTCGGTTTCAATCCTGCATATAAATGAGATCATGAAACACTGTCTGATTTTAGCTGGGTTTCATTAAAAACTATGTCTATTTGTGGTTGCAAATGACAGAAAGATCATCTTTTAAAAATAGTGGATATGTTGCCTTTGTGTGAGTATGCCACATTTGTTTTTATTAATTCACCCAATTGGACCCTTAGTTTTATCGCATTTCTTGGTTGTCGTGAATAGCTTCAGTAAACATAGGAGTGCAAATGATCCTTTAACATACCAATTTCACATCTTTAGATACATACCAAGTAGTGAGATTGCTGAGGATTATGGGAGTTCCACGTTTTACATTTTAAAGGGCTACCATAGAGTTCTCCATATGATCTGTTTATATCCCCGCCAATAGTGGATTTTATTTTCTTCATATCCTTTCCAATGCTTGTTACATTTCATATTCATTTATTTTTGTGTAGGGGTTGGGCACACACACCGATCTGTACACTAGGACTTGTGGAGGTCAGAGAAATAATTGCTGAAGTCAATTCTCTCCTTCTACCATGTGGGTGCTAGGATCTAACTTTGGTGTTCAGACTTGATAGCAAGTATCTTTACTGCCGAGAAATCTTGCCTATTTATTCTTCATCTTTTTTATAGTAGTCACTCTAACTGGAGTGAGGTAACATCTCACAAGTGGTTTTAGTTTTATTTTCCTGATGATTAATCACGCTTTTTTTTATTTTTGCATCTGCTGTCCATTCAAATGATTTACTCTCACATATCTCTATTTATACAAAGATAAACATCATTTATCTTTCAGAATCTTTTGGCTATCACACCAGTGTTCTGTGGTCTTCATGGAGTCACTCTGCATTCACTTCCCACTGACTACTTTTCCTTCCTCTTTTCTCTGCCTTGACACATTGACGACTTTTTTCTAGAAAAAAAAAAAAAAGAAAAAAGAAAAGTAAACCTTCTGTGACTCTTAGGCCGACCACTAGCCCTCTACTTTCCACCAGCCACCCTCATGACTTCATATGTTTTCCCTTTACTCTTACAATCCTTGGTTCAGTGTTTGTGAAAAATAATAACAAAAGAAATTAACAGCAAAGAGTTAGTCTTGGTATGTACTTTGCACTAATAAAAAAGCAAATACCTGGGCAAGTGGGTACACTTAGCCTTTATTATTTAGTAAGAGAAGAAAGACGAGGTGTTCCCTATAAGAACTAAAAGTAGGCATCTTCAGAAAAGTCAGGGAAGGTTTTATATCAGCATAGATCCTTATCTCCTAGAGTAGAAGACAACCCACAGAAAGAATTTCAGACAAACTCGTTCCAGAACTTTCTGCATTTGGCAGGATTAAAGAAGCTGAATTCTTTCTACGAGGTTTTTTCCTGCTTGTATCGAATCAAGCATCTTCAGCCCCACATAATCTTTTCCCAACTCTGGAGTTCCAAGTAACTTCCTGCAGTGTGAAATTGTAGCACTGGCACTTTGCAGCATACTAAGCCTGGCATTGATGCTTAAGGGATTTCTTAATGACCATGAACAGGTTGTCAAGGCATTCCACTGACTAACAATGCCCTCCCTCAGGAGAATTTTCATTCTTGGTGTTTAAGATAACAATGATAAAATTTTTCACTTGTTACAGAAATGAGAGGATTCAGACTATACTTAGGACCACTGAAAACTTTTGAGAGGAAAATCAGCATTTGCACAGACGTCGTTTACTTAAGAGTTGTGCAAGATAAGGGTTAGAAGTAGACATTTGTTTTCTAGGATGAGTTTTAGTAATAATGGTTAATATTGTAATTTATATTTCATTCATCTCATTCACCCATATTCTCTTTCCTATAAAATAATTGAAAGAAGTCATTCTTAAAGTATGGTTGTCAGGTGCCAGTAACTATTAATATATTAGTCCTAAATTGTCACAACTCTGATGGGGGTTGAAGCCATGTTTTTGTCATAAAGCACATGAAGTTGGAAAGGTCCATTGAGAGGCTCAAGATTGCACAGCCATAAGCATCTGAGATTTACCCCAGACCTTCTGAGCCTGATCAATGCCAGGAATAATGAATGCACATACAGAGACATGGAGAACAGGTGGCCACTACAATTGGGAAAGCAGATTTTCAGAAGGCAACAAGAAAGTCAATTATATGACTTGCCTGGGTGACGTAAGTACTTTAATATTAATACCTTCATGTCAGTATTATTACTACATGGTAAGATTATATATGTACTCATATAGTGATATAGTCACCATGATGATGATCACTTTGTAACCACTAAGTATTAAATAACATGAGACTGTGGGATTAAGGCATACATGAGGAAACATTAAGACATACATAAGGAAACAGGCTCATTGTTTTGTTTTTGACATACATGATGACAAAACAGTTTACAGGAAAAATGAAGTATCGTTCTAGTTTAAGAATGAGGTTATGAAGTAATGATAAAATATTTCTTTCAGATCTTTTGTCATTAATTTTGTAGCTCATATGTACAGTGTAAGTACTGAAGCTACTTCACATGTATCACACACATCCACTGCCCTGAGGAAGTCCAGGCTAAGGGTTTTAACTCATATCCACATATTTATTAGCTAAAGAATGATTTTAAGGCAATTTGTAAGCAAATCCACTCCTCTGATGGTTATACTGTATACACCGTTTCCCATGGAGGAAACACTCAAGGAATAAGCTAAGATTTCTTCACCCATCCCAACAGCCACACTCTCACCACCCTTGCCCTTGGCAGGAAGACATGTCACATTTGGATGGGTCACTAAAGAAAAGGCTTATTCTTCACGGGGGACCTGAAAACAGGCCATTGGTCTTTGGAGAAGGGAAGGCCAAGGAGGAAGATGGGGAGGACTACAAAACCCCACCCTGTGTGGTAGAGCCAGGAAAAAAAGAGCAGAATCTTCTAAGGATCTGCTGAGGTCTGCAGCCTCCCCAATAAGTAGCCTAGCCTGAGGCTGAGCCTCAGCGGTTTTTCTCCTCAGAGGCTTAGACTCCTCTGCACTGGCTCTTCTGGTGTTTTGAACACCCCATCTAAGTAAAACAGCACGGGATGAGCACATCTTTCCTCCCTGGATATTTGCATTTTAAGCCTTTTATCTCTAGCTATAGATTGAAGGGCTTTGGTTCCAGTTAAAGGAATTTCAAGCAATTGCAACTAGATGGATGAGATTAGATTGGGTCCTGAGGGGCTTGTCTTTGTCCCTAAAAATCCTGGTATTGTCAGTTACACTGGATCCAGACATGAATAGGCTTTGTTCCGACACCATTCTGTAAGCTTTGTGGAAACGTGGTGCCTACTGTGGCCACCAGTGTCAAATACTGCGAAGTTTCCTCTCGCCTCTATCCTTCCGTTTTATTCTTTGAACCTTCTGAGACATCTATTGGCACCTTTCACATGTTTTGTTTCCTGGTTTGCGGCATTTTCTTCTGCTTCACCAGTGAATTCACTGGCCTCATGAGTGATTACTGCTTTGCCATCTTCAGAGCACGACTAACCTCTTCAGTTATTTTTTTTTTTATCTCAATGCTTATATTTTAGTTCTATTATTTTATAGCAATGACTTTTTTTAAATCTAGTTTCTCTCTTCTTGTGTCACTGTTGCTGTGTTTTGGAGAAAAACATTCACCGTGTCGTTTTCCAGTTTGAGTACTGACATACTGGTTTTAAAGTTTCTGCCAGCATTCTACAATTGAATTATTTTCATGAGTTCATGATTCAAAAACTGATGTAGTTCATAGTTTTATTGTGGTTCACCAATGTTGCAGCTGGCTAAGACTGCTTACTTGCTTCTCTCCCTTAGCAGATTGCACCTGATTTTCTGGTACAATGGAAACTAGACCACAGGAAAGAGTCTTTTAGATCAGATCCTGTTTGAATCATCTAGTTCTTGTGTCCTAAATATGTGGTGTCTTCAGCAATGGGCCACTCCCCCCTCCTGATAGCCAACCATGAGCAACATCTATATTTTATGTTGTTTTGGGAGTCACTTGGACTACATGAACAAGCCATTTGAAAGGAGATTTCTCTTGCCTGTCAGGCTGATTTTTAGTGAAACTTTAAAAATATGTGCTGCTTTTTTACTTACATATCTGTCCTCATCTCGGTGGCCCACTCTTAGACTAGTTGTTCTGTCTCTTTAGCCCCTCCCTCTCTGTGGTTCTGAGTCAGCGTGTTGATGGGATCAGAATCTACCTTCTCAAAACAACACTGGCCTAAAGACTGCTTTAACCTGTAGGTCTATTGAGAAGGTTCTCTATCCATAATCTGATACACCTAAATTCAAAGTACAAACTCCTTTGTCTTTTCACAGTAGAGGGAACTCCACACTTGTGATGGCAAGTCTACACCAAAATGCAGTCTCATCAGCAAACTTTCCTAAAATGTCTACATCCAGTCTTAGTCATTTCTGCTGTGGTATGGGGGAAGTGCTGTGGGCTGTTCTGTATGGCAAATGTGTTGCTCTGATTGGCCAATAAATAAAACACTGATTGGCCAGTGGCTAGACAAAAAGTATAGGCGGGACTAACAAAAAAAAAATAATAAAAAAATAAAACGAGACACTGCCAGCCGCTGCCAGGACAAGCAGCATGTAAAGATGCTGGTAAGGCACGAGCCACGTGACAAGGTATAGATTTATAAAAATAGATTAATTTAAGATATAAAGACAATTAACAAAAAGCCTGCTATGGCCATACAGTTTGTAAACAATATAAGTCTCTGTGTGTTTACTTGGTTGGGTCTGAGCGACTGTGGGACTGACAGGTGAGAGAGATTTGTCCTGACTGTGGACCAGGCAAGAAAACTCTTGCTACAGTGGTGAAGGATCACCAGTCTAAATTCTTGAGTTTTGCTTTTCTTTTATAAGCTCATCTTCATGCAAAGATTAAGGTTTTTTTTTTTCCTTCCTTAAGCTCAGCTGTGAATTACACTACAAGTGAGATGCTGTCTAAAGTAAACAGCAATAAAATCAAAGTTGTAATAATCCTTTGTCTTGGTTGCCCTGTGTTAGTGTAATTCACAGGCTCCCATAGACAGAAACTTAGAGGATGGAGGAAAAATTTCAATTCTTACATGCTAATAGTGTATCTGATAGTGTCTACAACAGTTGGTGGACAGACGTCTTGGTTTGGTTAATAATGAAAAGACTATTCTCATTGTCTCTTACGGTCTCTGGCCCACATCTTGAAATGAAGTCATATCCCAGTTAGTGAGGTGGCAGCAATTTCACTACTAAGCTTTCAGGGAGACACTAGTTCAAGCTACCCATCTCAACTTTAGTGCCCTTTACTTAGTAGAAGTTTTAGTATAATTTACTACCCTGCTTATCTGTCTCATGTCATGGGCCAGATAATCTTTACCTGTTTGGCCATCACTTATTTGTGTGTTTGTTTGTTTTGACTTTTTCATTTACACATTTTGTTCTGACTTTCTTATTTAACTTGAGGTATTGCTGACATAGCCTGCCTTGACCCACAATAGCTCAAAAGGTGTTTGACTTCAGTTCAGCTTGACTTTCAAGAACCTTAAATATTTTTCTTGGAGGTTCCAAATCAAAAACCTTGTAATTAGTAAGAAACCAAAGAAGGTTGTATGACTTGTACAGATTTGAAGGAGTTGAAATTATGTGTTAGAACAACTTCGGCGTTTTGTAGCTGGATAGATGCCAGGAATAGTATTCTTAGCAGTATGTATTCTATCTCTATCCTTAGGCTCTTAAAGACCATCTGAGATTAATTAGCAATTGCATAAAGATTCAACATTCTCAAACAGTTTTGAGTATTTTTGCCTTAAAACAGTCAATCCTCCCATGCAAAAATATGATGTTATAGATTATAATATGAAGGTAATGTCATCTATAAGTATGTTTAAAAAAATCTAGAGGCTATAATTTTGCCCAAAGCAACAAGCAGCTATTTTTAAAAAAAGGTTGCATTCCACACATCTGTAATACTCAAACTTGTAAAAATCAGACAGTAAAGTTGGGACCATTGTTTGGCTTCAAACTTCTCCAGTGAGAATCAAAATAATAATGATAAATAGCCATGTCCCAGTATGACTAATAGCCCAAGATGGGCTTTTACCATACTGTATATCTTAAAATACTTTGTGAAGCTCATCCATGCTTATGTTTTCAAACAAGTTCAGATAGATATCTGTAAGATCCGCAAGCAGCATGACTAATTATCCCTAAATGCATTTATCATTAAATAAACCTCACAGGAGACAGAACAATTGTTTATTTTAGCAGTATAAGACTGGGGATGGTAGATCGCTCTAGAACATGGGATTACATTGCCAGAATGGCACTATTTATTAAGCTATGATAACGCTAATGTTCCTCTTTGATGTATAGCATGTGCGACTTCAGCTGAACTTGTAGAGAGCCTTAAGGATGTTTCATTGAACATTTAGTATGGCAGCCAGCCAGAATACATTTAGCTTAAGCCCAGATGACGGGCTGGTAATGAGGTAGTGATTGATGACCACAGCTTCCTTATGAAAACCTGCTTGATATGCTGGGGGGGATGCATTGCTGACGCTTTTCATTTCCCTCCCTGTTCTATTAGTTATTTTTACTGTAGAAGTTACATGGACTTGGGCTTATGCATTCTTGGTATCACTTTTAGATTACAATCGAACTGTGGTGTGGAATTTTAGAAGTCCAGCCCTGTGGCTATATTTATGTATAATTCAAATCTCAATTTCAAAGGAGTCTTTAAAAATCACTTGAAAAAACTAGAAATGTCATATCCATAAAATACTCTAATATTCTTATTTTGCATCTTTTTAATGTTATAATCCTTCTGACTTCTTTCTTCCCACCCCCTATGGTGTGAGGAAGCTCTTCTCAGCCTCATAACTTCAAAGGAAAAAAAAAACAATTGTCCAAATTATTAAATACAAAGACCTTGTTTTCAATTCTTCACACATTTTAGCGGTGTGCATGTTTGTATCTTTTCCTGAATAAAACATGGAAACATTATTAATTCATGTCTATTTGTATATACGAAACCACCCTGTCTTCATTGCGAATAGAATGTTCCTTTTTGCCTCTAATCTACGTCTTTGTTGCCTTATGCATTTGCTGTCTTCTGTGTCCACATCAATCACTTCCCACATTGGTTTCACAGAAGCCCTGGTGATTAGAAAACGCCACTTTCCAGAATGACCACTCTGGGTGCCTACTGACCTGGGCCAAGGTGGAGAGAAGGCCCTAGATTAACATTTCACCCGCAATAAATCTTGCTTGTTGAAATGCCAACAACAAATAGCGTTTCCCAAGATTGACAAGAGAAAATAAACTACCCGTCTGTCCGCTTTGATCCTGGCTAGCTGGGCTTTCAATTTTATCTGTCAGAAGAGAGTCTGTGCCCTTTTGTTGCCTTGAAGCCATCATTCTTCTCGGGTTAGAGTGACCCAATGCTCAAAACTCCTGCTCACAAACCATCCCTGGACCTGCTCGAGTAGCATAAGTTTGAAGTGATAGGGTACCCAGCTGAGAAACCAAGAAGCCACATTTTGTGTGGCTGTATGAGAGACTCATTCTGTGAGGATATTTTTGTGGTTGTTTCAGGTACTCTCATGTCTTCAATTATTTAAGTTATCATATAAGACCTGGAATAAAATAAATGGAGACGACGATGGGAGTATTAATGTCCCTTTGAGGTTTGACTTGTCTCTCAAAGTCTTTGATAATACTTCCTATTGACAGGCTGTGTAAAGAGCAAGAAGTTGTATTGCCCCTATAATTCTTTCCTCCTCATCAAAAATAGTATCAGATTTAGTGTTGCACCAAAGTAGAAGACATATCCCTTCCGATTATAGACTTTATCTTTTATTAATAAGTTGCTAACCACTATTACCACCAAAACATACTTTCTTTCTGGAGATAAAGAAAGTTGTTATTAACTTGGAAAAGTTTCCAGTGGCAAAAATTTGACCTAAAATTAATTATTTACAAGTTTCGTAGAAAGACTCCCTCAGTCAGTGCTGCAGCTGAGAAACAAAACAGCTTGAAGCTGACAAAACCCTAGGCTCCGAGGTCCTGAAGAAGCAGAGGTCCAGGCCCTGATGAGCCTGGAGCTGCAGGAGAGAGAGCAGGGCCAGAATACTCAGAGGGAGGAGTGAGCCTCCTAAGAGGGGTCTGGAAGGTTCTAGAATTAGGATAACTGGGAAGTCTGAGAGAAAAAGAGAAGTGGTAAATTGGGCACTGAGAGAGAAGGAGGCAGTAAAAACCTATTGAAAGGAACTTAGAAAGCAAAATAAACAATCAAATGGAAGTATATGTTTAGGAGGGATAGGAATAATTAATCAAAAGATATTTTACAAAAAATTCTATAGTGAACTATCAAAATTGTTAACCATGAGAATATTGCATTTCAGTTACATTTAGCATATCTGTTTTGTTTAATTTGACTCCCACAGCTCCAAGACTGTAGACATTTTACTGTCTCTATTTTACAGGAGAATTGTAAAATGATTTGTGTCGTCACAATGTTGCTTAATTCCTAATTTCTAAAACTCAGTAAGTTTGCTAAATATGTTGATAAAGGAGGAATGCTCATATTTTATTTATATTTTTGTCTTGAATGGGAGGTGGGATAATCTTTTAAATAGGTTTGTCAGAAACAGCCTACCTTGGGAGGGCCATTTGTGTACGTTAATTTCATGAGAGTACCATTGTTTTCTCCCATTTGATAAACTATGGCTCCATCAAATTAAATAAGGGGAAGTATGGAAGTCCAAAGGGAGGACAACAGCCTGCATGATTATGGATGCCCCTATGTGCACAAGCCACCCTGGGGTAGGTAACGTGAGTCATTTGTCCTTAGAGCATACATAGCATACATAGCATATTCCTTTAACTTATTCCCTTTCCTGGCTCACCTTCCTGCATCCTAACAGGTGTTTCCTAGTATTATCTCCAAAACAAATACTTGAACTTCCTCACTCATCCTACACACTGCTTGTTGGGGAACCCATGCCAACACTGCGGTGGCAAGGTCAGTGGTAGGGATTTGCCACATTTGCTTTCTCGTTCAAGGGTGAGTGAGACTCAAGAGCTTTATTGACAGGTTAAAGGTGACATGGAAGGAAGTCAGAAAATCAAAGAAATAAGGGACTGGCTTTTGAAAAAAGATAACTATTGTAAAGACTCCTAATAACATCTAACTTGTGTGTTTGCCAATTGCTAGGCACACTTTTAAACTTCTTAAACATGCCAATCAAAGCAGCTATTTGGGAATCCTCAGCCTCATGAGTCTTTGGTCCTTCAGCACACATGTAGCAGCTGGGATTTGAATCCAGGTATCTAGTTTCAGAGACTGAACACATATCCTCTGTGCTTTTTGCACTGCTAATATACCCATAGTCTTACATTAATATTCATTAGCCTTTTCTTTTTTCATATATAATGAAGTTGTATTTCTGAATTTCTTGTTCTTCTAGGTATTTTTTCACACACACATATATAACATGTAACACATTTTGGAAATCTATGTGGGACTTCGGTACCATTTCACAAACTGTGACCTGTCTCATCTCATAAAAATTATGAAGAGATAATATTGTTATCATTGCCATTAGCAAGGATGCTAAGTGGTGCCGAATTTCCTATAATTAACTGTTATTTGATAAGATTGTTTCAGAGCATTATGGGATGCTTTGCTGCAAGATCTAAAACAGCAGGCAGAATATATAGAATGCCAAAGGCATCATTTCTTGTTTTTAACGAGCTTCCAAATAACAGTTTAACTGTTCATGTCTGGGAATATTTTCACTGTGACCCAGACAATAAGGGAGTCACTGTGTATAGTGGGTGTTATGTGGGGGTATAAAATATATTGAGCAAAGTTGTGGTTATGTTAAAAATCAAGGCCTAGGAGGGAGTGATGAAGGCACGTAGGCAATAAACTGAAGGAATGCAGCCACAGATAGGTAGGAGTCATGAGGACATACAGAGAGTAGGCTAAAGATTACTAAAGCAAATGTATCTTCCTCAACCCCAGAGTAGAGACTGAGCCTACTGTAGTGTCTGGTGACAGGATGGATAAACCCCTTCTGGATATGGTCCATGAGCATGACCCAGATTTTATTGATATCCGCTCTCCCTTTTAGTATCTATGTAATTTTCATATCCTAAATTTGGCTCAAAAAGTGTCTCTGCGATGGGGACCTGTATTTGTAGTATTATTCTCATTATCATAGCACAGGTACATCTCATCTCCCTCCTCTATACTCACAATATAGTATACAAACTGGTTTTGCTAAGGATAGCGTCGAAGGTCCTTAGCATGTCCCTAAAAGCCCTTTATGAGTTTGCCTTATGGACCCAATGTTCTAACCATAACATGATTTACTTTGTGTATTTCATATGATATTTATATATAATATTATCTAATGTTTTCAGGGACATCATGTCACATAACAATCTGTGGAATGTATGCAATCCCATGAGGTTATTTCCGCTGGAGAAATGTCTGAGGATTCAATGTCCCATGTGAAGGGAATCTGTGACCTTCAGTGCAATATTTACTGTCAGAAGTGAAGTGGGGATTGTACAAATCATGAAGGTGTAGGCTTGTGACAGGGGACTCCATAAATGACTACAGTAATGCTACATCAAGGAAAGCAAAGGAACATACACTTCTCCTGGGAGATGTCTTTCTGTATGCTGTGAATATGCTTTGCTCCCATTGGTTAATAAATAAAGCTGCATTAGCCTATGGCAGGGCAGAATGGAGCCAGGAGGGAATTCCAAGAGAGACTGAGAGAAGAAAGATGGAGTCAGAGGAGAGGTTCCAAGCTGCTACCAGGAGAAGCAAGATCTGAGAGAACAGTTAATGCCATGAAGCCATGTGTCAAAACATAGATTAATAGGAATGGGTTGAGTTAAGTTTTAAGAGCTAGCTAGCAAGAAGCCTGAGTCATAGACAATACAGTTTGTCATTAATATTAAGCTTCTGAGTGATTATTTTATAAGCGGCTGTAAGAGCTCAGGTGGGAGAGATTTGTCCGGACGGCAGGGTTAAGCAGAGAAACTTCCCCCTACAAACCTTCCTGCTACTTAGGGGACCTGGGGAGATGCAGAACAGAAGAATGACCTGGGGAAAACACCTAAATAAACCGAGTTGCTCCTGGTAGTGGCCTCATGTTCTTGCTGTGCTGTAGAGCACAGAGGACCTGCCAGCATGCAGCACTTCAGATCCCTGGGAGACGAATGTAAGTTCCATGCTTTAATATTTATTACATATCTAAAACCGTTAGCATTGACCCTGAAATTCAGTGTCTTCTGAGTTAAAGCACATGGGATTTATGGCAAAACTCTGGATCTAAAACTTAGTAGATCATTTCCTTGTTCTGTAAACTGTTTTCCATCCAATGGATATACAGAAATCCTAAGTAATGCAGTGGCATTAGGAAATGGAACCTTGTGGGGAGGGTTGAGCTGTGAGTCTAAAGGTCTCATGGGCAGACCAGTGTTCCTGCAAGAGAAGCGCTGGGGGGCTTTCTGAGCCTGTTATCTATGTATGGAGATGCAAGAAGGTGGTGATTTGCAGGTAAACAGCAAAAAGCATCCACTGGAAGTCGAGTATGCTGGCTGCACCTCAACTCACACATGCAACCCCTTGAACTCTAGGAAATAGTCTTCTGTTATGGATCAGCCTCTTGGCCTGTTCTGCTTTGTTATAGCTGCCAGAACCGGCTAAAATGCCTCTGAAATGTTTTTCTTTTTTTTTCTTTTTATTGAAAACAGATTCTTTTCTCATGAACTAGATCCTGATTATAGTTTCTCTTCCCTCTGTTACTCCCAGTTTCTCCTCCCCTCACCTCCTTTCCCCTCTAGATCCTTTCTCTCTATTTTAAAGCTCTGTTTTCATTTGAAATAAACTAAGCATCCTTATGTATTTCATTAAGATGCTTTGGGCATGTAAGGCACCCAGAAAATAGGTAACACATAATATATATTTTAAGAATGAAAGTCCCATCCTAACTCTGTTCCCTTTCTGTGGTTTTTCACTTTGACAATTGTCACTCCAACACATGAGGAAGGCATGCTAAGACTTGATTGCTCCCACCTGCGAAAATACTATAAATAATGAATGATACCAATTTTACATTGTGTTGGAAGACTGATACTTATGCTGGGAAATATATGCATCTCGTTCAGAAGCAATAAAAGCAGAGATGTGAGGTTGAAAATGCACTTCAGTTAGACCAAGTTTTTTGTAGAAGCAAAAAACCTCACCTCTGGCTTCTTTCCCTGCCACTTGAAGTAAATGACTGCATTCATTGTAAGTATTTACTTCCATATTCATTAAGATGAACAGATAAATTTAAAATGCTCCAAACTTGGCCATGTCAGGCCGCGAAGGTGGCAAAAAGAAGCCCCTGAAACAGCCCAAGAAGCAGGCCAGGGGGATGGACGAGGAAGACAAGGCTTTCAAACAAAAAGAGGAGCAGAAGAAACTTGAGGAGGTAAAAGCCAAGGCTGTGGTCAAGGGACCCCTGGCCACAGGTGGAATTAAGAAATCTGGCAAAATGTAAGCTATTCCTCATATCTGAGATGATGGTGACCCTCTTCCATTCCTATTTAAACATCTGGATTCCCTGATAACATCTTTGCCACCTACAGCTAGAATGAACTGTTATCCTGGAGCCTCATAAACATCTGGATTCCCTACTATAACATCTTTGCCACCTACAGTCAGAATGAAGTGTTACCCTGAAGCCTGTTGTACATTGTAATAAACTTTTGTAAAAAAAAAAAATAATACAATGGCTCATTGTCTCTAGTGTTCAGCAATTCCTACCTCAGCTATGAATTTAAAGTAAACCCAGGCTGAAATCCTACCAGAGCTGTTTCATCTCTATTGTACTCTGAATTCTGTATCACTTTGAATTAATTAAACCAACTCATTAAAAGGCCAAAAAAAATACTTCAAACTTGGTATATGCCTTCAACCAATGCTTATGTATTCATAAAGTATTTTTTTTTCATATCACAGATAAAGGGATCAGTAAGAAAGAGTGGTCTCTGACTTCCCATTGTTCTCAGTTGGGTAGATACAGGAGTCATGATCACAAACTTTCTCATCATGAATCCTTGAGGTGACTCAAAAAGGCACTGATGTGTTTGTGTGGAAAGATTTGTCATCTGCCACAGCCCACAAGAACTCCCTCCTCCATCTTCCAGTCATAAGCAAGGCTGTCAAATGAGTGCATGAGGCTGCAAAATTCAGAACAGGCCATTATTGTTTTATAACTGACTTATTTTGCCAGGATTGTTGTAACAAAACACCACAAATTGGGGCTAAAACAACAAAATTTTATTTTCCCACAATTCTAGAAATGGTGAGATCAGGGTGTGTATGTGTGTGTGTGTGTGTGTGTGTGTGTGTGTGTGTGTGTGTGTGTGTATGTGCTCCTGTGCGCTCAGACCTCTCACTTTGCCTGCAGGTGATCCCTTAACTTGTGTGTTCATGCTGTCTATCTGCTGTGTATATTTGTCTTCATTTCCTCTTCCTTTTGGTGCACCTGTAACAGTGGACTCTCTCCAAAGTGACTGCAGTTTATATGAATTCTTAAGGATCATTTCTAAGGTACTTAAGATTGGGGCTTCAACCTATGAATTTGGGAAATATATAACTGGTACTTCTCTGTGCATCAAACATCATTCTGTCAGCATTTTATAACTATTTTTAAGACCATTTTTCCTACTACTATAATCCAGGTTCATATAAACAGTAGTTCTTACAGAACGCCATCAGAGTTTGTTTTTGTAGTTGTTGTTTTTGTTTTGTTTTATTTTATTTTTGTTATGGTTTGAATGTATCCCTTTATGGTTCACTTATTTAAATTGAAATTTAAAGATTTACCTACTATTATATATGTAGCTGTGTGTTTTCATGGATGTGAGAGCACCACAGGTGTGCAAGAGCCCATAGGTGCCAGAGGGGGCATCGAATCACCTGGAATTGGAGTGACATGCAGTTGTAAGCTGCCATATGTGTGGGTGCCGGGGACTGAACCTGGGTCTTCAGTAAGAGCCATGCATTTTCTCAATCGCTGAGCCCTCTCTCTAGCCCCCATTTGTTCAAATTTTAGCAATAAATATAGAAGTATGAAGAAGCAGGGCACTTAAGATGTGTTTGGTTATGAGAACATAGCCTCTATGAATGGATTGATAACATTTTGGAGGGTTCTCCTGAGTCTAAAGAGAATCTGCTCCTCTTTCCCTAACCTGCATTTACTTCTTTGGTTCTTACTCCATGCTGTGATAGACTATCAAGCATCCCTCTGCAGACAGCAGTTACCAGGATCATAATCTGATGCTTCCCAACATTGGCAATCATAACCCAAACAAACTTTCTCTCATAGACAACCCATTCACAGTGATTTCATTATAGTCACAAAAAACAGGCTCAGTGAGTCCATATGACTAGAATCATCTTTCTTACTAGTTAAAAATATCATTAATAATGATTTTGATCAAAAGGCCTTAAAATATTATATTATAAAATTCTGACTATGAGCCCTTGTGAACAAGTGAACACCACAGTATGGCAAACATATTTCTTGTTAATTCTGTAGCCAATGATCTGTGTTGTACATTAGAAAACCCCTTTCATTGTTTATAATAGCCTACCTCTAACACCTTTATAATAGTTTATAATAACCCACCTTTAATGATTAATAACAGTTCATAATTCCCCACATCTACTGCTCTGAATGAGACCACCAGCTTGCTCCTCTCAGGGAAAAATCAGCAGGGATCTCACTTTGACATTTCATATTGCCTTCTCCATATTGCTTGACCCTCTGGGACATTGTGCCTAATGTTTATCTTCCTTCACCACCTTTGACTTTGCTTCTTGGTAGTGTCCACTTGCATCCTGAGTCACTGGCCATGGCCAGTGCCCTTGGACAAACTGTATCCAAGTCCAGTTTGCAGAGAACCCAAACGTCCCCTATATGATGGCACAGTGTCTTGGAAAGTGGTCTTCACTTACTACCTTGTATTTTTCCCACATTTTGCTCTTTGCACTATCTCTCCTCTCAGCATCACTTGTGAAAAAATTATAGTTCTTTTTGTAATTCTCTGAAAATGCTCTCCATTTCACAAAGTCCTTCTACCATCTCTCTCTATCTTGTCTTCCATTCCTGATTTGGGCCACACTGTGCAATGCATAATTTAATATTCATAATGTATCTGGTATTGAATACTCTACTGAAACTTAATGCTCTTTAATCTCTTCTTCATTACTATTTGCTAGCAAGTGTCTTTAAATATTAGAATATTTTAGATGTATATAATTTCTAGGAAAATATTACCAATTGGTGTATGCTCCAGGTTTCTCTTTCAGTGTTAATCTCATGTTTTTATACTATATGTTTTATAATTGATACAATAATATTAATACTTTGTTACTAACTAACTTGGTGTTTAGCTCATATATCCTTTTTTTGCCTAGTATCCTTTTAATATTTGTGGACTCCAGTCCCATTTTGCACACATGTTTTTGTGCTCTTCTTGGTTGTTACAGCACCTTGTATTTTGCTTAATTTTAGACTATCTTGATAGTCTAGAAGATTTCATGGCAGGTTCTTAAAATTGTTATTAGCATGACATTTCATAAATGCTCTAAACTTGCCTCGTCGTGACTCATATTAACATCAATCACCTGGCTATAATAGTCTGTATTATGATTCTAAATCATAAAGTGTCTGTTTATTCTATTTTTTCTTTTTTCAGTGTTTGTCACTGTGAGTAGGCCATACTTAAGTGAGGCTTGTTCTGCACTTCCTTGAGATCAGGGTAATTATGTAATTACTTCCAATATGCTTGGGTATTTTTCCATTCTACCTACTAAAAATTGGTATGCTACTGCTACTCAGCTTTCATAACTATGACAAAACTCCTGAGAAAATTATTGTAGAAAGCGAGTAGTTTTTATCTTGTCACTTATATCCAAGTTTCCAATCATGGTTACTTGGCAACATTGTTTTCACCCTGGGATGAGACTATATATGTGTCAGGGGGCTTGTAATGGAACAAAACTGATCACTCCATGGAAGCTGTAAAGTGGAGAGAGGAAGATGTTGGAGTCCTAATGTCCCCTTCAGGAACACACCCACAGTAGTCTGATATCCTAGGCTCTACCTTCTAAAGTTCCTACAGGCTGGTGACCAAGGCTTCAAAACATGGGTCTCATAAGGGACACTCCAGAGCCAAACTATAGCAACTTGGTTAGCTAAATGTAAATACTATCTTGTTATACAGTTCTTACAAAAAGCTTTTGCATTTTTTGCATTTACAAGTAGAAGATTATAAAAAAATTAAAATAATCTGTGGAGAGATGGCTTGGGTCAGCA
>CABHPQ010160417.1:0-28402 GCA_902168405.1 Peromyscus aztecus | reverse complement strand
TTCCCGCAAAGTCCCCACCTGCCTCCTTTTCACCTCCTCCTATATTGCCATCACAGAGTCTATCAAGGGGTTAAACTATTGATCAGCTGAGAGCACTCACAATCTAATCGTCTCTGCAAAAAGCTCATAGACAAACTCAGAAATCAGTTTCACTAATCCAATTAAGTTGACTATTGGGATAATCACACCAGTCTAATGATTATCAAAAATTGATCTGAGTCCCTTGATGCTCCTAGGATAGAAAACAAGGCATTGATAACATTCAGGATGGCTTTCCAAGTTTCAATAGTCTGAAATAAGTTTGTTTGTTTTTTTTTTTTTGTTGTTGTTGTTGTTTTACAAACACTGTCTAGAAAAGCTAGGACTGTAGAAAGAATTAATTCAATTGACTATAATTCCTCAGCTTCTTTATTCAAGACTGGGTGAATCTTTGAACATTCAACAGTATTAGTATACTGACTAGCTAGCTAGTCCAATGTGTTAGCCTCCCTCATGTAAATTGAAGATAGGGCTCCCCCAATGGGGCCTGAGTGAATAGTGGCTTTGGGACCTTACCAGCATAGTCACCACAGTTTGAGTCACATACAACCTGGAAATTCCCTGGCATATCTGAACCAGAACAAGAAGCCTTCATGTCCCCTTGCAGACTGGAAGAACTTGGTACCTTGCCAATCATCTTTCTGCCTGAAGCATCAAATGTTTAATTCAAGAGAAACTGAAGAGAACGTGACTCTATGTTATAAGAAAGGCACATTTACTTATGGTTCCCAGGTGTTCTATGACTAGTCGTAGCTGAATAACTTTCCAAAAATCCCAGTGTGGTCATTACCAGCAGCTATTACTGTCATCTGTGTGAGCTCTGGAAAACTGCCATTTTGTTTCTGTTGGGACTCTAGTGTTTGCCTGCTTTGGCTTGACCAGAACTTTTGGTGAAGGACTCTGTGATAATTAGAGGATCTTGCAGCACTATTCCCAAACAGTCTAGCTGCTTTCCAGAGTGGAAGGAATAACCACAAGAAACCACAAGACTTTACCTGTGTCATTAATCATTCTGTATCATGTGAGCCTCCTAAATCTAGTTTTGTGAAATGTCCTCATACTACTGTCCACTTGTCAACTGTGAATACAAAACAACTTGTGTATCCCATAGTACCCTCTCCATGGAGGCCAAGGCAGCAGGGGGAACCACTGCCAAGCCCTGAGGCATTCTTTTAGATACAGAGGCCAGGGATGTTTTCATCATTCATTTTAGAAGTTCTACTTCAAGAATAGGAGGGAACTGTTTGGGCATTTGGTGGGATAAAGGATCAGGAAACAGAAATAGCAAGTTTAAACTCCCAGACATGGGTCCTATGGGAATAATTAAGATGGGATGACTAGAACACTGTGAAAGAAGAGCAATATCAAATCAATTCCAATATGATATTTAAAGGATCGTCTAATACAATGTCACAATCAAATGAGTTGTGATTGTAGTCAATATTCAGGTGTCAAAAGCTCCCAGTACTGTGTCTTCCCCTTCTTACACATGTTTTGCATTCCTTTCTTCCCTTTCTTTCCCCTCCCTTCCTGCTCTCCATCATTCTTTCCTTTCCTTCCTTCTTGTTTTGATCTTTGTTCTCATCTGTCTTTGAAATTACATTGTCAGCAGACTCTATTGCCTTACTGCAGATGAAGCCCTCATGCCTCGCTTACTGTCAGAGTGCCAATCACACTTCGCACACACTCTTGTCCTGAACTCAGAAGGGGGATGTCCATTGTCATCTCAGAGTGTGGAATGAGGCTTCCGGTGATGCAAGAGTTAACTGTGTGTGTGTGTGAAGTGGAGAGGGGGGGGGCTGCCTTGGCCTGCTGAGTAAACAAGGAAAAGGAGACAGCTCTGCTTTCTTATTGTAATTGCAAATTTATTTTTATAGTTTCTACAGTTTCTATTTTCCTTTAAACTGCCTTAATCTGTCTTCCTGCTGTGACCTATTTCCAGTAATGCATATTCAGTATAAAAATAGGAGATCAAATCATATCAGACTCAAGTTACTCCTTGTCAGGCAGAAACACATACTTTTATACAACACTGAAATCAGTTCTCCTCATACTAATTATTTAATTTCCATAATACAATGACAGCATTCTGCTGCTCAGTATTCACACTTAAACCCTGTTTTGTAATGCTTAATAGTTCTTTCTTTAAGCAATGCTGTAAAGAAGTACAGTTACTATTTCATAGATCAAGCAATCGAGCAGTTGAAAGTTCAGATGTTGACCCAAAGACCTAGGCAAGGTTCTGTTTATGCTTGGAGTAGAATGGGCATTTGATTCAAATGATCTTTCATATCGAGTGAGTTGATTGAAGAAAATAATCGTTCTTAACTGAGTAATCTTAACTGATGAATGGTCAGAGTGGTCAGTCATTAGGACTGGTCACTCTAAGTTAGTGTTTCTTAAACTGTGACTGACTCATCTGCCTTCACACTGGAAATTGAAACACTGATGAAAACTATCTCCTGTTATACCACATCTACACAAAATACTCCCTGGGCAAGGGATATGGACTTTAAAAAAAAAAGTCCACAATTCTTATATATGTGCTTGTGTTTGAAATATTAGCAAAATGTAGTTAAGGTTTTTCTTTTTTAACAATTTATTTATCTTTATTTTATGTGCATTGGTGTATGCATGTATGTCTGTGTGAGGGTGTCAGATCTTAGAGTTACAGACAGTTGTTAGCTGCCATGTGAGTGCTGGGATTTGAACCCAGGTCCTCTGGTAGAACAGTTGTGCTCTTAACCACTGAGCCATTTTAACACTTGGGGGAAATAACATTATAAGACTTTGTGTCTTGCATTCAAACAACTGCCAATCCTGGATGGGGTGCAGTAGGCAGAATTTGCCAAAGCTCCAATTATTTTCAGATTTTCTTCAGACAGCAAATGCAATTTTGAAATCTACCTGCAGATGTCTGAAAATGTTCTCTTTATTAGACTTTCCATATAACTATAGTATACATGTATGAGTGTGGTCAGTTAAAGAAAGCTACAAATATGTGAATGATGGAATTTTTGGTAATTCAACTTTTAACATTGATGTAATTAGTGTTTACATGTAAATGTGTGTGTGTGTGTGTGTGTGTGTGTGTGTGTGTGTGTATTTGTGTGGACATACGTGTTGCCAGCTTGTCTGTGGTGAAAGATGAACTTGCTGGAGACCTTTCTCTCCTTCCATTCTGTGAGTTCTAGCAATGGAATCAAGTCTGTCAGTTTTTATGACAAGTACCTCTACACACTGAGCCAACTTGATGGCCCCTGTAATTCAAATACTTAATAAACCCTCATATCTAATCATTTCCCATGCTCCTTAACTAACATCCAACTCACTTTTCCCCAGGAGTTTAAAAATGCTTTTAACTAAGTCTTACACTCAAAACAGTTAATAAATACAGGAGATAGTTATGTGGCTGGGTCTGTTTGAGGGGCTCCTGGCAGTGTGATCAGGATTTTTTTTTTTGATGGTAATTTTCTTTATTACTCCATCTTGAAAAATCTTTTTCCTCTTTGTCTTTACACAGTTATGTATTCCCAACAGAGAGCTCTAGACAATATATAATTTACATGTCGAAGTCACATTACATTTCTTGAGTGAAAAATAAGAAGCAGAGTTATTCTGATAACACATGAGAAATCCCACTGTTTCTCTTGGACTTAGAATGTGTTACACTGACCAGGCAGCTGATGTTGCTAGGAGTGAATAATCATGGCAATGCTTGGCTGTTGGCCAAATTCCCTGGTGAGCAGGCAGGAGGCACATAGCACTCGAGTGCTCTACACTTTCTCTAGGGACAGTGACCTTAAAGCATCCCAGAACTTAAGCAGTCAGTTGGCTGAACCTAGAGTCTTGGATCATAAAACTGAGATTAGGAGTTCACGCAGAGAATTAGAGCTTGTGTCTTTAATGTAACAGAGTTTAGTAAGTGAAGAATTTGGTCTCTTCAGTAGCTCATGAAAAAAATTTCCTAGGAAGAATAACTTTACTGCAAGATAGAAGGTACCATATGACCCACAGATGTATGACTGGAGGGTGGAAGTCCTAAGGAAGAAGGCGTTTTTCCTTTAAAAAGGCAAGGAGGATGACCTAGACATTGGAAGGAGAAATTCAGAAGGAGAAAAAGAATAATAGAAGCAAGTTGTTGGTGATGATGGTAGTCGTGGTGGTGACGTGTGTGTGTGTGTGTGTGTGTGCGTGCGCGCGCGCGCTGGGAAGAAGGGAATTGTAAGCCGGGAGGATCTGCTTAGGCTAAAGAGATGTTTCAGGGGTTAAAATATTTCCAGAACAAGCCAGAGGACCTAAGTTCAGATTGCAGATGTCTGTAATCCCAACTTTAACATGAGAAAAACCATGGACCAGCCACTCTGGACTACACAAGAGTGAACAAGGTAAACCCTGATTCAATTAGTAGATGGAGAGGGCCAACCCCAGAGGTTGTCTTCTGACCTCTACATGCATGTCTGGACGGGCAGGCAACCACACTCACAGACACAGAAGAACACACAGATAAACACCTCACACACAAATATACTCAAAGATGACAGTATATATGTGTATATATTCATATATATAGTATACATATTATATATATATATATTTCAAATGATTGCTTATTATAGGAACTGGTAAAGGGATTGGTAATGGACAGAAAAGATAATATAAGGTAAATGGGAGAGAAGCTGATATCATGATAATAAATAGAGATACTGCAGCCTTTACTGTGAAGTCTAGTAGAAGAAAATTCAATCAAAAAATGAGGGATGAAGAGAAGAAGGGAAGGAAGGAGGACAGCCTGAAGGAAGGATACTTTTAACTACTTATCATTACCATTACTTCTTCCATCTTTAAATTACAGCTTACATTTCAGTTTGAATATCTTAATTGCCACTGTTTTCCAGCATGTCAAATTGTATTATTTTTCTAGTGTCTAAGAACTCTCATAAATATTCAACTTCTCTTGTCCTATAAGAGCTCTGTTCTAGAAGTTAAACTTTAGTTTCTCAAATGCATGCTGAAATTCTCACCTTGAACTTATTATTCATACATATCCACAAAATTGTGGATTTATATTTTCCTCACCCTCTTCATGGCTCAGTAGTTGTTCCATAATGTACGAGTCATAGACGCCTCCTCCCAAACCTTATGTTACCATTGCTTACCTGAGGATGCTGTTGCCACAGAAGGAGGAAGATACCTAAGATCTGAGTTAAACACCCTTTCCTTTTCCATGATAGTCTGTCATAATGCTTTACTGTAAATTTCTATATCTTGAATATTTTAAAAATTCACAATCCAAATGTTAAACTGTAAAGGGCATGAGAAGAAAGGTTTTAATATAAATATTTGCTTGTGCTACCTTCTACTCGATTTTTTGTTATAAATTCAGGTTTTGAAAAAAATTAGCATACCTTTAACAATAATTTTATACTTCATGCCTACTACATTCTAGGGGACTTTCCTAAGACCTTTTGAAAATCATTATATTTTATGCATGAACCAATCAGTGAGCTAACCAGTTTTCACTTTCTGAAGTTTTCTAAGTTAGGAAAGAAAATATCAGTAATGCACCTGAGGACACACAAAAGTAGTCACATTGGGAACTAAATCCAGGCCTGTTGACTCTATCTGTAAATCACCGCTCTAGACCTCAACTAATGCCACAGTTGAACTAGACTAATGGCAGAGCTTGCATTGAGTCACTTTCAAACACATTTTTAGATTAACTCACCCTGATAAAATAAAACAAGCCAAAGTTAGCTTTGCTTCATGAGGTAGTTTAATGAAGCAATCGACTCTTGAAAATCCTCTAGGATTTTAAATAAACTCCAGGTCAAAAGAAGACAAATTAGCATAACATTCATATTAATGCCTCTCAAAGCATATTACAGAAGAAGTCAGTGCTTTGGAATTTGTGCATGGCCAGATATATTATTTTCAAAGGGGTTTGGGTTACTCATTATAGTGATGGATGACTGTGATGAAAATATCAACTATATCCAAGGCTTTCCTTCCCAGTCCCTCCCATAAGCACAACAGTGTCATGGAATGAAGGTTATGTAATGAGACAAGCAATGGGAGTATTTGCAACCGCTGTAAGTAAATCTGATTTTCAAATCATACAGTATGACATCCCTGATAATATTTTCTACTGATTTTATGTGACCTTGCCCTTGCTAGAATTAAGAGATGTCTAAGTAGATAACAGCCACTTTAATGCTTTTTCAGTAAATCAACCATACATCATTACAAGATAAATGATTGTTCTTAAGGGAGACAAATTTTTAATTAGATTAGATGCAGCAGGTTCTCAGTATATTGTGTAGATGTGCATAACTTGTGACCACAGTTATTAAAAGGCACTTAAGTTTCTAATATAAAAACACCTCAGATATAAAAAGTGAGTGCAGAAAAATTAAATTGATTTAAGTATCTGATAAGAGAAAGACATATGATCAATAGTTTCAGACTGTGCTGATTCTATTGACCCAAACATCATGTATTAACAGTGCTTGGAAGAGAAGTTTGAGCTACTCTTGCAGTTAGCTAAGTTGTGTACATTTTATTTAATAAAAATATATTCTGTAAATAATACTCAACAACATTTATTCCAAAGAGAAAATTAAGCAATAGCCAGACATAACAACATGACCACCACATTCAATGTAGTTGCAGAGCCCATACTTGCAAATGCTCTGTCAAAAATGACCTTTTAATTAATTAAACCAGTCAGTGTTTACATGGCTATGCCATCCTTTTTGCTCAAATCCTTTACTCCAGTATTCATCTGAGTTAGCATGGGAGCTTTCTGGACTCTAGTTGTTAGTAAGTTCCTAATTAAAAGTAATACTTGCAAGTTTCCCTTTTTACACAGCAAATAATCTAAGATACTGGATGATGAGAAAGTCAAAGTGTCACCTAATGGGACAGTGACTTTAATCCCGGTCAGACAGCAGAGTGCTTAATCAGAACCTGAGACACGTTTGGAAGAGCTCCTAGTACTTGATCTATTGCTGATACCTTCTATCTACCAACTGTGTGAGCTCAGAGACTTGCATGTCCTTCCTTGGCCTTGACCATATGCAAGACATATGGCTTGGTACCTGATCAGCACTCACATGACAGTTTCTGTTTCTGAGGTTCTCCATGCAAATAACAATGGCCTGAGATCACGTTGATATTAACCCCCGAGTCCTTGTTATATTCACTTGTCTAATAACTGGAGGAATCATTGATAAATATATTTCTCCTTTTTCTTACAAAAGGAAAGAGATGAGAATAACTCCCTACATCATTACAATATTATGATATAATTGCTTTTGGATGAAGGGATTTATAAGATACGTGCTTGTTCCTTTAAACATGAGGAGAATTGTAACTAACAGAAATCTATAGAGGTACAAGGTTAGCTGAAGAACCATTACTGAGAGGAGTTCTGCTTGGCATTTTAAAATTCATGTTAAAATGCAATTTCTGTCTCTAAGTAGGAAGCAGTTGCTCTGCCAGGTTTTTCACAACCTGTACATTCACAAAATGTGACAGAAACAGAAAGAGCATCTTCATCATGTGAGGAAATGTTAAATATAGTAACAAACTTCGAGTGAGAGAGAAGCTATCAATACAGCTCATGCTTTCCAATTTCCAGAAAGATGTGATGCCTACAGCAAATAATATATAAGGGAAAGTAGACAAATTATCATGATCATGAAGCTTTTTCTTCAGAAAACGATGTTCTCTCCGTCACACTTCAGGCCTAAAGGAGTCTTCACCTGAGCATCTTTCCCTTATATCAAAGACTGGATCTCACCTTCATTCCTGGAAGTAAGTATGATGGACAATTTGAATGTGCCAACTTGCCTGTGCCATGAATGCACAAATATTCAGTCAAGCATTTTTCTGAATGCTGTCCCTGAGCACGATTTACAATGATATTAACATTTGAGGTAGGAGGCAAAGACAAGCAGATTTCCCTCATCCAATCAGGTAAAGGCCAAATGAAACAAGACTGATACTCTTTTGAATGAAAATGAGTTCCTACTGCCTGACCAGTCAGCTGGGATATTGGTCACAATTTTTTGTCTTTTGCTTCAGGGGGAACTCAAAGCATATTTTGATCTTTAGCCTGTTAGCAAGCAGCCAGCAATGGTATCATCAGCTCTCCTGAGCTGGGTATTTGTCTTACCAACTGCACATCATAGTGCTTCCCTGTTCTCACATTTCAATTCCAATAAATAAGAAATAAATGAGCAAGCATTCCCCTGTGTTTTTCTGCTGTGATCCCTACCACGTGTCTATTTAAGTGTAGATGTATAATAGAATGCCCTTCATCAAATAACTTAAGGTTCAAAAAGCTGCTTACTCCAAAAGCACACTTAATTCATTTGTCCTTTTATGCAATAAGGAGATATATATCGATGACAGAAAGTTATAGTTCAGAAATATTAATCTACCGATAAATATTTATTCCAACATGGGAATTTTATTGAAAGACATACTCTTTACTAAACCATATCTGTCAGAATGTCTCTATCAAATCCAAGGGTATTTGGGTGTTACAAGATAGTTTTCGCTGTTATCATAGCAGGCAAAAAAGTGAGATTTTTCTTTCATATAACTAAGATTTCCTGGAGCTCTTGGCTGTGCATTAATCCCCTGCACACAACCCATAATGGGATGGGCCCTCTTCCATCAGTCACTAATTAAGAAAATGCCCTACAGGCTTGTGTGCAGCCTGATCTTTTGGAGGCATTTTCTCAATTGAGGCTCCCTCTTCTCTTGTGACTATACTTTGTGTCAAGTTGGCATAAAACTAGCCAGCACAGCTGAGCCTTGTCAACTTGACATACAAATACATCACTATTAAGCCATAACCTTTCCTTTCTTCTTCATCCCCAAGAGCACACATTAATACAAACATCACAATATAAAATAATCCAAGTCTTAAAAGTCTCACAGTCTTTACAAATTCAAACATTTTAAAACTCTGCCTATTTAAAAGTCTCAAAGTCTCTTTGAAAAACCTAAATTCTCTTTTAAAATTCAGTTTCTCAAATGTGGGCTCCTATAAAATCAAAAATAAGTTAAATACTTTCTTACTTCAAGAGGGAAGGACTAGGGCACAGTCACAATCAAATCAAAGCAAACCGAACCCTGAGTAAATAACTCAGTATTCAATTTCTGGGACCCACTCACAATTTGGGGGGCGGGTGGCTCTTCCAAAGGGCATGGTTCACTTCTCTGGCTCTGCACACAGATTGTCCTCTAGGCTTAGCCAGTTCCACTCTATGCCTGCTACTGTCCTTGGTGGTCATCCCACAGTACTGGCATCTCCAAAACGATGGTGTCCTGTGCTGCAACTGGGCTGCTCTTTCACCAATAGCCTCTCCTGGGCTCTCTTCAGGGACTTCAGCCCTGGCACACAGTGTCAGCCTCGGCTGCTCTTCATGATCCCTTCATACCTTCAATACCAGTATCACGTGGGTGACTCTTAAACTACCACGTTTGACAACACGAGGTACAACCTTGACCACTTCTGGAACACAGCTTCTGTGTGCTGACTCGGAGGATATACTTCCCAGAAGACTTCACCTCAGTGATGCTTGTCTCTTAATCACAACTGAGACTTCAGTCCCAGCTGGCCAGCATCGAGTATCCCAGTAAAGCAAAAGTTTTGCTTTAGGGGTTCTGTTGCCTTGTTAATTACAGCTGATTCAGTCCCAGATGACCAGACACCATAGATTCTTCACGAGAAAGGCCTGGTGGCCTCTTTGCTTCGCTCTGAAACTTCACAAGTCAGGTCTCCATCATTTGTATTCTCAACATTCTTATCTTCCAAGCTCCTACAGAGGAGCTCACTGAGCTCTCAACACTCAATGGCTTTTCTCACCAAATTTCCAAAGACCTTCAATAATCCTCCCCCAAACAACATAGTCAGATCTGTCATAGAAATACCCCACTATCCTGGTACCAACTTATCTTAGGGTTCCTATTACTATGATGAAATATGACCAAAACAACTTGGAGGGGAAAGGGTTTACTTGGCTTACAATTCTACATGACTGGACTTAGGACAGGAATTCAGACATGGCAGGAACCAGGAGGCAGGAGCTGATGCAGAGGGCATGGAGGGGTGCTGCTTACTGGCTTGCTTGGCCTGCTTTCTTGTAAAACACCAGCACAGGGATGGCACCATCCACAAGAGACTGAGCCTTCCCTCACCAATCACTAATTAAGAAAATGCCCTACAGGACTGTGTACAGCCCCATCTTAGGGAGACATTTCCTCAATTGAGACTCTCTCTTCTCTGATAACTATACCTTGCATCAAGATGACATAAGACTAGCCAGCACAGCCACTATGGGGTATATCTGGTTGAAAAGGAAGCATAAGGAAAGGGAGAGGGAGGAGAAGGAGAAGGGAAGGAATGAAGGTGAGAGAGAGAGAGAGAGAGAGAGAGAGAGAGAGAGAGAGAAGGAAAGAGAGAGAAAGAAAAAAGAAAGAAGAAAGAAAGAAAGAAAGAAAGAAAGAAAGAAAGAAAGAAAGAAAGAAAGAAAGAAAGAGAGAAAGAGAGAAAGAGAAAGAAAAAGAAAGCAGGCAGACCATAGGGTATAAGACAACTTAGATTCCTGATTGAAAACCAAATGATAAGCAAAAGAAAATTTTTAAAGTTTGTAGATTTTTTTTCTTTTCTATTGCCGTTACTACTTAATTGAACATAAATAATCTACCCCAAGAATTGTTACCCCTTCTTTATTTATGCTATGCAGTCATTCGGACTGATTGAATGGCATTTAATCATAAAAAATGGAAACCAACCTGCTCTGAAAAGAACGCTACCAGTGGATTGCTCAGGTGGATCCTTCACCATCAAAGAAATGAATTAGCAAACAATAGCAAGACGTACATGACAGATGATCACAGTGGCCTTTCAAATCCTGACACTTTGCTCTATTCTAGTTATTTCCAATGGTACTATCATTATTAGTAACCTATCAGAGTCATATTTTATACTTTGATCCTAGACCGTGTCGACATATTTCTCTTTAATTTCTGACTGAGAGAGAGGGCTCATAAAGAACGTCATAAGAAAGGCAGCTCTCCTCTGAGACTTGGTATTAGTGGGGGAGAAAAGAAACGAAAAATGTCTATCTTCAGGTCAGCTGCTCAGGCTGGATTACTCTCCCAGGGCAGCACTCAGAAGGGAAGTAGATCTTCCCCCACGGTTGCCCTTCGCAGGGCTAATGAGATCCACAGGTCTGCAGTGCCCTGCACCTCCTGGACTCACCACGTACTTTATCAAGGAGAGGCTGGCTCTGAGAGCAGAAACAAAGCCAGTCATTCTGATTTAGAAGGTGCAGAGGCGCAGGCCAGGGTTTCTCCCTCATGTCTCATTTGATCATTTTTCATGCTTTCCCTCTGCTTTTAAGGGGTTGATTCATCTCTCTTTTTCTGTTCATTTTTTTTTTGCAGCCCAGTATCTTTGCTCTAAATATTCCAAGTTATGGAACATAACTTTGAACCAAAAAATTCTGTTTTCTTCCCCTGATTCTTTTCTTCATGTGACTTTCGTCTATTCTCTTCTCGGCTCTGGCAGAATTTCTCTTGATAGAGTGAGCCTGTATCATTTGCCAGGTGCCTTCTCCTGTCTTTGCTTTACTCAGAAATATGTGGTCTAACACAAAGGGCAGTGACTTGGCTACCAAGGGCTGGGTGACATTGGGCACACCAATTAAATCCTTGAAACAGCAGGTTTCTTTGTTATAAACATGAGGGTGAGATCCAGTTACCCCAGTGACTCAACTCAGCTCAACTCCTGTAAATCCTTGTATACTCTCAGGGCTGATCCCATGTAACCTCAGTATATGTATATTCTATTCATATTGTTGCGGTAAGAAATCATCACAGACTTGGTGGCTCGAAACAGCATGTGCTAACTGTCTTGAATATTAGTTTATCAGAAGTGAGCTATGGTCTGTTTGGAATAAAAGTCAGAGGAGTCCTTCTTTCTGGGGATGCTTAGAAATCCATTTGCTCATATTTCCAGAGTGCAGATGGACTTTTTGAGGGGCCACCAGCTCATGAAAGAATGACACAGAGCCTTGTTAGTAATTATGAGAGCTCAGCCTATAGCTTAAGCTTGTCCCACTAGCTCTTATAACTTGAATTAACCCATTTATATTAACCCTTTATATTAATCTACATTTGCCTTTTGGCTTTTTACCATTCTTTTATCTTGCACCCTTCTCTCTCCCTGCCTGGAAGTCCCACCTAACTTCTTCCTGACTACCTGTTGGTCAGTCAGCTCTTTATTGAACCAATCAGAAGGCACCTTGACAAAGACATTTTTCACAGTGTACAAAAAGATTATTCCACAACACCAGAGCACCTCTATCCCTTGGGACTGGCACTCCTTCCCATCCTAGAGTCCACCACAGCAGGTTAGGTCCTTCTCCTTTTGCTTTTCTTTGAAGAACTTTCACCAGAAAAGGTTCTCCATTTTTAGGGACTCCTACGACTTGGTTCAAACATACAGATATTTCAGGAAAATCCCCTGGCCTCAAGTTCTGTAGCCTTAGAAAGATCATAGTGTAACATAGTCACAGGTCTCAGTGATGGCATGGATGTGGCTGGAGCCCCACACTATGTCCTTCCACTGTGATGATCACTTCCTCCCAGAGTGATGAACTAACACAGTATTTCAAGTCCAGTGTCATCCAGTCAAGCTGAAGGGATGAAATATTTCTTTCTCTTCTGTGTATTTAGTTGTTTTTGTTTTTGTTTTTTTGTTTTTTTTTTCACATAACAGAATGGACCGATCTAGTGACACTTTAAGCTACACCACTGTAAACAAGACTTCCCACACTATCCCTGGGATGAAGTCCTCCAGGAACTCCCATTTATGTCTGGAAGTATTATGAATTTCTAGAGTCTCTTCTTTGGCATGGACTTTGTTCTTAAATGTATTCCAGGGGCTGTGTCTTCTATGCTGACTTGTCAAGAACCACAGACAGCTTGCTCTTCTAGCCATCTGTCTGTGGTCATTCTAAGGGATAGCTGCTCTGTGGTCATATACTCTGTCTCTAATGGAGGTAGACCTTGACACCAGACTGTTTGCCTTCCTGCTGTGGTTTCTAAACCTTCATTGAGGTAAGTTATTGCTTATCTGGCCCTTTCCTACCTGGAGATTACTTCACTAGCCATAATGCCACTCTGGCTAACATTTATAGATGATCAGATGATCAACCAATGCAGTTATACAGGGCTCTGCTCTCAGAAGAGGACCCATGCTGTGAGGAATACTGTGTTGTTGCCTTCCTGGAATTCATACTCTTCTTTTCATATTTGTATTATTCATGAAATCTGATCCCATATCTGAAGTATGTTCTGGAGACTGAAAGATTCAGTTCACCTGCCATTCCAAAGCCCGACTTGGAATCTTGACCACTGACTTCCCAATCTTTCCTTAATGACTGCTATCATCTTTTTCTTTTCTTTTTTTTTTTGTTTTTTTGTTTTTTGTTTCTGAGACAGGGTTTCTCTGTGTAATAGCCCTGGCAGCCCTGGAACTTGCTCTATAGACCAGGCTGGCCTCGAACTCACAGAGATCCGCCTCCCTCTGCCTCTTGAGTGCTGGAATTAAAGGTATGCCACCACTACCCAGCTCATAACAGAGTCTGGATGTGGTCAAAGAAGAAAATCAAGGTCATAACTAATTTTCAGGTGAAATGAGGGTGCCTGTGAAGCTCTGTAGATACTGAACCAATAACCACCAACCCAAAAGAGGAGGGCTTTAATTGGGAAATGAAAGACACCCAATTAGTGGGTTAAAAGCAATATATATATTTTCCATCTATTTTATTGGGGCCCCTGCACTTTTGCTTTGTAACTGTTCTTCCTCTAACTAGGTAGGTAGACCTGTAGTAGATTTACTTTGGACTTTCTCAACTTTAACGCTTTCAACGTTCTAGGCTGGATGAGAGAGTGTCTTCTGAATTGAAGGTGCTGTTGCAGTTACATTTCTATAGCTGTGAACAGACACCACGACCAAGGCAACTTATAAAAGAAAACATTTCATTTGGAGTTCATTGTTCCATAGGGTAGTAGAGGCCATAACCATCATGGTGAGAAGCATAGCAGCAGGCAGGCTGGCAGGCAGGCAGGATGGCAGGATGGCAGGATGGCAGGATGCAGGCAGGCAGGATGCCTGGTGCTAAAGCAGAAGCTGAGAGCTTCCATCTGATCCATAAGCATGAGGCAGAGAGGGTGGGGAGAGGAAGAGCATGAATGTCTTGGCTTTTGAAACCTGAAGGCCCACGCCCAGTGACACACCTTTTTAAACAAGGCCACACCTCCTAAGTCTTCCCAAACAGTGCCGCTACCACTTTTAGCTGTGAACAATAACTGTATCTACAACAAAAGTTGCTGTGAATATTAACCGATATAATATACGAAACACTCTGAGTAAAGTGCCTCAAGCTGGTGTTAGAGTTACTGTTCATTATCAATTTGATGGACTTTAGAATTACCTAGAAGACAAGCCTCTAGGCATGCCTGAGAGGAATTATTTCAACTAAGGCTAGCTGCCTTGGTGAATATCAGTGAGTGAACTATCTTGATTAAGTTCTTTGATATGTTAAAATCCATCTTAACTGTGGGTTGGGTCAAACATCTAGGCAATGATAGGGGACAATGAGACGGAGAAAGGGAACTGAGCACAGAAGTTCATGGCTCTAGCCTCCTCGCCTATGGGTGTAATGTGTCCAACCACTTTAATTGCCTGACTTTCTGCCATTATGGTCCTTGGCATGTATTTTATCAAAATAATAGGAAAAGAAACTGGACAGTTGGCTTTCACTGAATAACCACTCAGTAGTGTTACTAATAGCAAAATTGCTGTTTTTAGTATTGGAGGCAACTTCATCACTCTGTCACTCCCAAAAAACTGTACGTTTCTGGTGTGTTAGAAGTGTTAACTTGTACCTTTTTACCAATTTTCTTCAGCATGTTCACTTTTATACTAATTACCCACAGTTTTGCCATAAGATGGTTCTGGTCTTCTCTGTCTATTGTTCTAAGTTAGTATCAGTCTTTCCTACAGTCTGTGGGGTTGTGATAGCAAAAGCTGATGCAGCTGTTGCTTCTATGCCCTTTACAGCTGTCCTAATGCTGGCTCTTCATCTTTTATTCCACTTGAACATCATGCATTATTTCTGTTTACAGTGGAACTTTGGACTCTAATTCTCAGGCCATGAACTGACCAGATAGTGGCTGGCTAAGCCTAGTTAGTAACGTTTACTCCAGTCCATCCATCAGGCTGCTCTGATACTCTCACAGGGCTCATTTGAATATCCCAAGTCCCAAGCAAAGCATCTTTCTCAAGACCACAATTCAATTCATGGAGAAGAAAATGCTGACTTCCGCTTGCAAGTAATAAGTAGTTATTAGAGAAGATCGTGCTGATGGAGTTTGTCTGAGTTAAAAGTTTTGTGAAGATGTAATCACAAGGAAAATCCTTTCCAAGTTTCATTGTTTACAGAAATCCAGAAAGTCAAAACTAACAATAAATTAAAGAAGCATTTCTCAGATACAGCTGCAAAAACATTACATTCCTACAAGAGAAAATGCTTGTATTAAACACAGCCATTTCCTCCTTATATACACACAGTGACTTTTTTTTTTAATCTACTGGGGAAAATACTATTATCTAGAGTGCAATGATAAAAGCTTTCATCCCTTGCTTTCTAAGTCATATATTTGGAAGAATTATTCAGATTGCCCAGCTCACTGAGTCATTTCAGAGAATACCATGAGTATTCTCATCCCCAAGCCCTTCACAAATTCAGTCATTTGGATTTGAGTTTTTGTTTTCCTATTCTCAGTTCAATAAAACAAACTGGTTAAGCTAACCAGTAAGTCTACTGGATAGTTTACCACTTTAATCATAGAAATAGCAGAGATTGTGTTACATATGCTGTCATATGTAACAAATGTTTGATTTACTTTGAATTTGTGGAGCCAGAATCTCAGTACATGTGTACTGCTGCACTCACTGTACAATAGACGGGCTATACCGTAATTATGTGGTCACTGTTTGTCAGACTCAGTTGTCAGCCTTTTACATTCAAGTACAGACAGGAGTTCAGCATTAAAATATGCTCAACAGTTTGTGAATAATTTATGCCTCAGCAAATTGCACTTTGTTGTGTATATCTTTGTGTGTGCGTATTTGAATAATTGAAGGCAAATGTAAACATTGAAAAACTAAAAGAAATAGTCTAGAAGATATATCTGACAATCGTTTTGAAAAAGTGAAAAAAATGATTCAGATTAATTAAAAGGTACTAACATAAAAATGCAGAAATGTATTTTTTTATCGTGAAATAGAAATATAATTAAACCAAAACTTCTTGAATGGAACTGTAATATTCGATTTACCTGATGTTAGAGAATGGATGTAAATCTCTTAAAATATGGCATAAAGTTAGAAACCTCTTTTTTTTTTTTTTTTTTTGGAGGACTAATCTTGGTAGTATTGTGTGTAAGAACTTTTCTCAGAATGGATGATGTACCCTTCATAACCTAAAATATTTCATGCATATTCATTTAAATTCCAAAGAGGATCTCATTATCTCATCCAAAAAAAGAATTAATGATCCTTAATGGTTCCCCATGACATTTGTCTTTGTCCCTTCTCAACTGTGCGGATCGTTTTAAGCAATACAAATGTTTCCGTTCACGCTTTTCCCTCTAAAATCTCACACATGATTACGAGAGTGAAAAGAAATAATTCTTTCTATTCTTGATGATGAATTCTACATTCCTCTTTCATGTATGTCAAAAAAATTGTGCCCGAGTTCATTTCCCACATTTGTAGCATATTTTTAGAAATAAAACTAATAAAATGAATAAGTGAATACTTGTGGAATCATGGAGGGGAAAGTACTGATGATGAAGTACTCTATTACCCATTATAGGAATTTGAGGTCTTTTGTTAAGCACAATGGAAATCATGTAAAGCAAACAGAATGGAGTTCAAACTTCACATCTACTCAGTTCCCTTAACTCTGAAGAGATAGATATCCTGATAAGCTGTGAAAGGATGAACTGAATGCAAATGACCTAATACACAGACTGATACTTACTGCTGCCGCTGCTACTTCTCTCTCCCTCCCCTCACCCCCATGTCTTTCTCTACATACATATATATACATATATGTGTGTGTGTGTATACATATATATATGAAATTTTACACACATACACACTCTTGTGCAGGCACAATTCCATAGACTCTCATACTTGTGAACTGGGCAGATAACGCATTCAGTAAAATCCCTGCCAGACAAAATTGAAAACCTGAGTTCAGATCCCAACATCCATGTAAAAGCCAGGTGTGTTGGCTTACATTCGTAAGCATAGTATTGGGCTGAGGGTAACACTTGGTGGTCCCCAGAGTGTGCTGGCCAATCAGTCTGGCCAATCAGTGAGCTATGGGCTCAGTGAGACAGAGAAATTTTCTCAAAAAATGAGAGAGAGAGAGAGAGAGAGAGAGAGAGAGAGAGAGAGAACCAGAGGAAGGCACAAGACTTCAACCTTTGGCCTCTCCATGCATGTACACGTGAATATGGATGCAAACATGTATCTACACATACACTATACATGTTCTTAAAACCAATCTTATATTTACTACAAAAACAAACCAGCTTACTTTTTAAAAAAATTTTTATTGATTCTTTGTTGATTTCATTTCCTGCATACCAACTCCATTCTCTCTTTATCCCTTTGTATCTACCCTCTGCCCCTTCCCCACCCCAAAATAAAATAAAATAAAATTTGAAAACAAACATACAAACAAAATAAAATAAAACAAGAGTCTCGCCATGGAAGCTGTAGTGTGACACAGTGAGTCACACAGTATACCCTTTAGTCCATACATCTTTAAAGTGTTCATTGCCTGCTTCGAGGCTTCTGGCTTCTGCTACACCCTTGATCCTGGGCCCTCACTGGGACTCCTCCTGGATAACCTGTTGTTGCCCTGTGTCATGGAGATTCTGCAGATCTAGCCTGGTCACATGCTCCAGCAGTTATCGCTGAGGTGGATGTTGGGGTCAGCAGTTTCCCCTCCCTCCGAACTCCCATCCCCTTCCCCCACCTCCCCTCTGTCCCACCCCTAATCCACTTCTCTGTTTCTGTTAAGAAAGGGGCCAGTCTCCCGAGGGTATCAAGTTGCTGTGGTAGGACTAAGCTCCTCCCCTTGATTTAAGACTAGGCAAGGCAATCCAGTATAAGGAATAGGGTCCCATAACCCAGCCAAAGCATCAGGGACAGCCCCTGCACCCAATTCCAGGAGTCCCACAAGTAGACCAAGCCATACAACTGTCACATGTATATAGAGGACCTAGGCCATTCCCTTTCAGGCTCCCTGGTTGTCTGTTCAGAATTTGATCTTCTATGAACCTAGGTTAGTTGATTCTGTGGATTTTCTTGTGATGTCCTTGACCCCTCTGGCTCCTACAATCCTTCCTCCCTCTCTTCAGCAGGATTCTCTGAGCTCAGTCTAATGTTTGGCTGGGGGTCTTTTCATCTGTTTCTATAAGTTACTGGATGAAGGTTCTCTAACAACTGAGGTAGTCACCAATCTATGCGTATAGCAGAATATCATTAGGCATCATTACATTGACATTTTCTTTTTCTCCAGTCATGTTTGGTTCTATCCTGGGTGTCTGGGCCATCCAGCCTCTGGGTCCTAGCACTCCAGGAAGTATCAGGGGTAAGCTCACTCTCATGGCATGGGTCTCAGGCTGGACCAGTCATTGGTTGGCCACTCCCACAAAATCTATGCTACCCCAGCACACCCCATAGGCAGGACAGACTATAAGTCAAAGGTTGAATGACTGGTTGGTGTTCCAGTCCCTCTACTGGAAGTCTTGCCTGGTCACAGGAGTTCAGGCTACTTCTCCACTATTGCCAGGAGTCATAGCTGGGGTCATCCTTGTAGATTCCTGGGAGTTACCCTTGCACCAGGTTTCTATCTGGCCGTGAAATAGCCCTCTTTTCCAGTCATCTCTTTCAGTACTCTCCTCCCCCATCCCACCAACCCAGTCCCTCATGTTCCCATCCCCATCGGCCCCCAGTCCACCCCCAAAATCCCTTCCCAGGGAGATCCAGTAAAGGATAACCATGCTGCAATCCACAGACCAGGAGATCCGAGGAGGGCTTGCCTTCATTTTTATTCTCACTCATATTTTACTTGGTGTCTAGCCTGCCCTGACAACCACTTTCTCTCTCTTTCTGAAACTGAAGTTCTATGAGTGGGATAAGGCTGTGCTCTAAGTGTTTATGTACCCTAGAATTTACATTCTGAAACCTAACCCCTGATATAAGCATATTATAGGATAAAACCTTTGATAAGTGACTAAGTCATGAGAATAAAGCTATCACAAATATTTTAGTGCCCCCCCCAAAGTAGATGCCAGCAAGTTCCCTCACTTCTTTCTGCCACGTGAATACTTGGGAAATAAACTATCATCTATGAGAACAACCTTTACCAAGCAGCAAATCTAGCCGAGCCTTGACCTGCATTTCTCAAATTCCAGAAGTGTGTGCAATAAAATTCTGTTTTTTATAAGCTACCTAGTTCATGGTATTATTGTAGATGCCTGATGTAGCTGTTCAGTTGCATTTGGAGGCAAACTTTATTTCAAACAGCGTTATCGTCTTCATGTATTGATTTCTCCTAATATAGTAATTTTGCATAGATGCAAGTAGTTTTCTTGCAGTTGATTCAACTTTAGTTCAATCATACTAAGAACTGAGTGTTCATTCAGAGAATAACATCTACATCTCTGTATGTTTTCATGTCTTAGTTGTGTTTCTTGTGATGAAATACCATAATAAAAACAAGCTAAGGGGAAAATGCGGCTTTTTTTTGCTTTTTTTTTTTTTTTTTTTGCTTACAATTCCAGGTTACAGTTCATCATTGGATGAGATTCAAGGCAGCAAGTACTTAAGTAGCTACTCACATTACATCCATGTCTAGAGCAGAAAGCAATGAATTTTATAAACTAATGCAAGCATAATAGTACTCAGCTCTTGCTGGGTGGTAGTGTGGTATGCCTTTAATCCTAGCACTCAGAAGGCAGAGGCAGTCGAATCTCCAGGAGTTTGAGGCCAGCCTGGTCTGTGAGATCCAGGACAGGCACCAAAACTACACAGAGAAACCCTGTCTCAAAACAAACAAACAAACAAAGTATTCAGCTCTCTTTCTCTGCTTGCAATCTATTCATGACCAACTTGCCAGGGAATGATGCCACCCAGAGTAGGAATGTCTTTCTACCTCAATTGGCAAAATCAAGATCCAACACTGAATCTCCCTTCACAGGTAATTTTAGATTCTGCCAAGTTGAAAACACTAGCCATCTGTGAATGCTGCTCTTGGTTGTCACTCTGAATACATCTGGAATCAACTATAATCCAAACAATCTAGGCATACTTAGGAATCTTTATGATTAGATCGTTTGAGGTAGGAAAGACCCACCTTAAATTTGGGACCTTCTGGTGGTGTGGTCCTCAGAAAAGGACATGGAAGAAGAAGGTTTTTACTGTTTGCCTACTTACCTCCACCCTCACTGGCAAGTTCATCTATCCTGCTACCTAACCATTCCTTCACTGGAGTCAGAACCTACTTTTTTTTTTTTTTTTTTGTTTTGTAATTCTAAAATCTACAGAAGACCATGAGTTCTCTGGGATTCTCTGAAATGGCTAGCACCATATTGCCTAATGACACATACACCCTTGTGGAGATTAAACAACTACGATTTTCTAACCCTTTCCATAAGGAGATAGCCACTGTTTGACTAACCAGACAACAGTCTGTAAGTCACTCTAATAAACCCCATATGTCTATATCCCACATATATGAATTCTATCAGTTCTGGTCCTTCAGTTAAAACAATGCTCATGTCAGAATTAGCCAAAGAAAGAAAGGATCAAAGGACAAGGAAGGGAGAAGATACCTTAATGTTCTGTATCTAAATATTTTGTCTGGGGAAACCTAACTTTCCGGGATTACCTCATTGTTGCCTGGATAGAGCCAGGAAAGGCATTTGCAGCACCATGATACATCACCAAGAACTATATACAACATGGCAGTGCCTTTGAGTCTACGAGACACAGATCCCATGTCATGGAGGAGTCTTCTTCCTTCATTACTTCATTGGCTTTGTTTGAGGGATCCTGCTGGTTCCTCATTTAATTGTTGGCATAGCTCCTGCTGGGTACTGGAGTTGTAGTGGCAGACTCAGATAAGGGTTTTTTTTTTTTTTATGTTGTTTTGTTTGGTTTTTACTAGAATGTCTTCATTGTTCAGAATCTAAGCAGATTAAAATAGGATCTATAAGCATACCCCAATTTTTCCTTTTCTATCATCCTTATTTGGAACTGTTTTTAGTTAACATCTCAATTCAGCGACTTGCCACTCTCTCACCGGCACTGTGCGCTATCATTGCAAGTGGGGAAAGTAATATTTTTGTCTTATCCTTGGGCATTACCAACTCCTGCGCGTTCTGCATAGCATTACTGGAATGACTTTCACAGCAGGGGCTTCAGTTTTTAATAAAAGTGAGTCTTAATTTTAATTATGGCAATTAAGATCTTCTGGTTGGCAGGAAGACTACTTCTTTGCAGTCTTGGGGATTTGCTTTGAATATTCGGCTGGGCTGAAAACATATCCTACTCTTTGGATGATAGTAATTTCCAAACCTCAAGATGACTAAACCTATACAAGTAAAGCACAGACTGCATCATTCTTGAAGACATATCTACAGTACTGCTCATATGTAGATAGACTCAGAGTCTCTTCACATCTTGGGAAGGGGAAGAATCAGTGCATAAGGAATGGCTGTGTATCTCTGCGGAAACATTGGCTGGAAGGATTCTGTCACAGTAACATACTGTGAATGAATATTGCACTCCAGCGTGGGTACATACTCGAACAATATGTTTTAAACAAATGACATGTTCATTTCCTCGCTCCCTATATGTGATCCACTTAAAGAAGAAAATGCACACAGGCATTAAAACTGCCAAAACGCTGAGCCTTGTGACAGTGCTATTTCTGTGGTAGACCTAATTAAACCCGGAATTTTCCAATATTTTCCCTGACATCATTTATGTTGTAATTAACACTTTTTACTGGTAAAGACTGTTGTTCTCAGGCGACGTCCTTCATCTTGTTGTGGTTTTAACTACAAAACTGCAACAATAAAACCATAATTATGAGAATTTCTTAGCCACAAGTTTACACAAGAGACTGCTTTACATATGAGCAAAAAGAAAAGGTAATTAAATGCAGACGGGTATGAAGACTTGTGGAGTACAGACTAGGGTTTCTATCTCACTGGCATTTTAGCGTTATTTGCATGTGGCAAGCTATTTGATGATGGCATTATTGTAAACCTATAAAAATGTAAGTTTTGAGCAGATGGAGCAGCAAGCTACAACAGAGTGAATGACATAGAGTAGTCAGAGCGATATATAAATATTATGATGACATCTGGAAGTCTGTATAATTTATATAAACTGCCATAACAACTGCAAACCTATGAACTGATATACTGGCATATATGGATGTGGATATATATATATATACATATATATGTATATATACACATATATATAGAAAGAGAGAGTGCTTCTTGGATATAAAATGTTAGGTTAGATAATATAATATCCAATAGGTAATCTAAAATTTTATTACTTCCATTTTTGAAATGGTTGTGTTTTTAAAGTCTATGTCTTAGCTAACTTTATTTCTGTAGTAAACATTACAGTAAAACCAAACCCCATTTATAGCAATTCTCTCTGGAAATGGAACAAGGTCGGAACACAAAAGAAAACCTGATGTTTTCACCTTACAGTTCATCCTGAAAAGTTAGGAGGGAAAAAGAGGACATTGTTGTAGAACGATCTGATCAATTCTATTGAAGGGCTGAGATGAAAAGTGCGGGGAACCATACCTCAGGTTGGCACCACTCACTGAAAGCAGATTCGCTGTGAATGATGAGAGTTCATCATGAAAGAAATTAGTGCCGGTTTGATTAGGACTCGCCCTTCTGTTTGAATTCCAAAGGCTAATATATCCTGTCATGGTTACAGCTTCATCTAGGAGAGAGGAATTAAGCATAAAAGGTTCAGGAAAGAAAAAGAGTGAGCACAGAGATGTCCTCTTCCTTTGATTTGTGACACTTTTAGGGCCAAGGGACAGAACAGCAAAGAGGTGACACAATCCTTTCTACAGATCATAAGAAAATATGCATTTTCTCCACCTGCAGAGCATATTGATAACTTATCTTAAACTTAAACAATGCATCCATAAATGTCTCCAGATTTAATGAGAGTTAATTATTTCTATTTTTTTAAAAAAATGTATGGAACATATTAGAATTTTAAAGACTTTCACAGATTTAATTTTCTTATTTTATGTGTATGAACTTTCTGCCTGTCTGTACGTGTGTGCACCGCTGGCACGTGAGCTGCTGTGGTGGCCATAAGGAGGCACCAGGTCCACGGGAACTGGACTTACAGATAGATGGTTGTGAGCTACCATGTGGCTGCTTGGAATTGAACCCTGGTCCTCGGGAAGAGCCATCTGTGCTTTTTACCTCTGAGTCATCTCTCCAGGCCCCTACTTGTCTTTATTTTTATAACAACTAAAGGAAAGTAATGGAAACTCCAGGTCCCAAGAGTCCATGCTTCACATGTACACTTTAGTATGCTTAAAATTAGGGTGTCCTTCATGGGAGAAATTATTCCCCCCTCTAACTCTGATCTGTTCTCCTTCCATCACAAGCCAGAATGATTCTTTTGAAGTTTTGAAATACATTACAAACAGATCTTATGCAATATTTCCTTCACACATACAGCACCCTTCACCTAGACACCAATTCACTTGCCTTGCTCTATTTTTTCCTTAGAGCAATTACCACTGCCAGCATTTTCCCCATGCTTGCTTATCTCTGGAAGAAGATAAGCTCTGTGAGGGTGACCAGCTCATCCTGGATCTCAGTAACACCTGGCACATACTATTGATAATAACTATCATTTGAAAAGTGATTCCCATCTCTTCACTCATCTATTTCATGGCTTGCTTCTTCATTTGTGATATGAGAAAGCCGAATCATTGAGAGGGTTGGTGATGTACCCACAACAACAAAGATGGAAAAGAGCAGATACGATTCTAAAGGAAGAATCAGAGTCTGAACCTCAACCACTGTGTTGTAAACCCTTCAGATGTGCTTGAATCCGTAGACAGGTGAATCCAACATTTTAGTGTTTTAAGACTGGTGTCCTAATGAGAAACACAAAAGTAGCTTGTGGGAGGTTGCATACAGTCCATCATTAAGCCACTGCAGAACTAAAGGCAGGAATGCAGAAGCGAGCGCTGAAGCACACACCAGGAAAGAATGGTGCTTTACTGGTTTTCTTGCTCTGTCTTGGTCAGCTACCTTTGTTAAAGAGCCCATGTCCACCTGCCTAAGGATGATACCTCCCACAGTGGCCTGGACCCTCGTGCATCAATTAGCAAAGAAGAAAATGTATCACTGACCCGGCCACAGGCCAATCTGATGGTGATATGTCTTCACTTGAGGTGTCCTCATCCCTGGTTGATTCTAGGTCTCTGTCAAGTTGACAGCTGAGGCTAATGAGGACGGCTGGCACATAAAATAAACAGATTTTGATGAAAAGTCATTTTTGTCTATTATCCTCCTTCCGAGTTCTGAACCTTTCATATATGGGCTTAGCCAAAACTGTAGTAATTTTTAAAGTATGGAGAATGATACAAGTTTAATCAGATCAGCTATTTAAAGCTTTCCCCAACTACTTGGTAAAGAAATTGTACAAAAAATGGATTTGAGCTGTGTTCCCTTCACAAACTGATGTAAATGGTTGGTTTTGGTTTGGGGTTTTGGTTTTGGTTTTTAATTAATCAACTTGCTAACTAAGGTCATGTTGGTCATTCTAGGGAAACAAGATATCCACTTAGTAGTTTAGACCTAGTGTTATATATTGTAAGAGTTCAAATACATGAATTTGAAAACTGGAGAAATGATTGCCAATACAGCCAGCACACTGGTCCTAGACTAGACAGAAGTTGAGAGTTTACATTAACCATTAGGCTTTTCATTAGTCAAAATAATAAATTTCCAATATAGAACTACCTCCAATGACATGGCCATTTTTTTCTGTTTGCTTGGTGTTGATGATTTAGAAATAGCAGGGGCTTGATATGTGTGCTACCCATTTACAAGTTTAAAATTAAGCATGTGCATGTGCACATGTGCGTGTACCCATGCACACACACACACACCACTTTATGTGATAAGAAAACTATGAAGACCATTTTCTACCTCCATCACTAGCAGTATGAAGTTTTCAACACACATAGATTTCTTCTCTATGTTTTATATATAATCTGTTTTCAGAAAGTTGCTTATCTGTTGCTGAACTACTTACTGGCTGGCCAGAAACTGCCTTCTGTATGGTACGCTCTTCTAGACTTTAGCTCTCATCTGATCTGCAGCCTGGAACAAGATGAAAAATGAACTGCAAAATATTTGAGATTTGGGACTACCTGGGGTTTTATTTATTCAGTTTATAGCCCTCACCCAAAGAAAGGTTTTAAGGACTGGAGTAATAAATAACCAACATTTTAAATAAAAAATACAGGATATGCCAGTTTCTTCTAGCATAAATTTACCCTATACATTATGCCAATAACAAGGATTTCTGAAATGTCAATGCTTTAATATTTCAAGTGCTCAACCTATAGAAACTCTGATATACTGGAAAAGATTTTTAAATGAAAGTTTAATATTTAATATGAACTTATGTATTCATTTTATAACTACTACTCACTGCTCATGTCTCTAAAGGAACAGTAATATATTTATTTTCCATGTGAATAAATCACATGTAGTAAATTTGTACTACAGTTATCTATAGCAGCACAACTATATTCCAAACTACATGTAAGATAAAAAATAAAAACATTTTGCCAAGTGATAAGATAATCTTTTCAACCCTACCAACTGTTTAATGAAACATTTCATTAAATGGACAAATAGAAGTGATTCAAAGAGTGGCATTTCATAAATTCTAAATAGATACATTTTAGATATCTTTTTAGACTGAGCTAACAACACAATCTGCTGAGTTTCTTTAATGATAGTTTATTCTTATCATTGGAGAAACACTTTCTCTGATGACAAGTCTTCTTTTGAGTCATAAACATCTTTTTTATGTATGCATAAAACATCTATTATAGTAATATAAACAACCTGTGCTGGCTAGTTTTTATGTCAATTTGGCACTAGCTAGAGTCCTTTGGGAAGAGGGACTGTCAATTGAGAAAATGCCCCCACCAGACTGGCCTGTCGGCAACTCTGTGGTATATTTTCTTGAATGATGGTTGATGTGAGTGAGCCCATTTCACAGATGCCACTCATGGACAGACGGCCCTGAATGATATAAGAAAGCAGGCTCAGAAAGTCAATAAGCAGCACTCCTCCACGGCCTCTGCTTCAGTTTCTGCATTCAGCACCCTGTCTTGCATTTCTGTCCTGACTTCCCTCAGTGAGGTGGTGTTATCTGAGAGCTACAAGATGAAATAAACCCTTTCCTTCCAAAGTTGCTTTTGTTCATGGTGTTTTATCACAGCAATAGAAACCCTGACTAAGACAAACACCCAAAGTAAAGAGAGAGAGAGAGAGAGAGAGAGAGAGAGAGAGAGAGAGAACAGAGAGAACAGAGAGAACAGAGAGAACAGAGAGAAAACAAATATTTGAAAAAAACATAAGGTGTGTGTGTGTGTGTGTGTGTGTGATTGTGTGTGTGTTCTCATGCATGTGTGGTAATTAAACCCTAAAGAGAACATAGAGTAGTGCTGAGTGTAAGTCATTGCTGACTGTTACATAAAACTTAATGAGTAAGTCCCTGCTGAATTGGGGACTTCAGGAACCCAAATTGCCCTCTTAACTGTTGTTCTAAGTCCAGGAAGGGGCATCCTAGAGTTGGAAGGTACAGACTCAGAATATCATCCTAACTAAAAGCCTATAGCACAAGCGTATACACTTCCAGCTATCATCTTAATTCAAGAACTGCACAAAGCAAGTTTCACCAGAATGATGAGACAGAAATGGGCTAGACTGGAGATTTATTAGTTGTCACACATACCTGTGATAGAAAATAATTACTTCAAAAGAAATTGAATGAGAAGAGAAGGCAGAGTTAAGACTGAGGACGGAAATCCCAAGGATGGCATTGTTCAGTGATTTGCCTGATTTCAAGTAGGAAGCATTTCACATTGTCTATATACATTAGAAAATGCTAGACAAAGGGAGATTGAAGCTACTGGAGATGCTAGAGAGTACAGACTGACAAAGTTCCTAGGAAAGCTGAGATTAAGTAAGATCAAGAGTATACTCCTTAAATGAAAGGAAAATAATCCTTTTTATAAATTAGGAGAAAAGTCTAATATAAGGAACATTGAAGGATAGGTCAACAGGTTTTTGACTCAGGACATGTTTTTGTACTCAGATAAAAGGTGAGGCCATTTGCTAGGAGAGCAGTATGTAGGAATCAAACTTAGTAGAAAATGTTAAGAATAATTGCAGAAAGATGGGACATGGCAGAAGGCAATAAGGAGTAATAAAGATTTAGCAAATAATATTGGATAAAATGTTTTCATCATGCATATAAATTTTTGCATAGTTTTTGTCTCTTAGACACAAACCTAGATATACCTGGGAAGAGTGAAGAATTGCCTTCTGTGCCTTTGTCTTTGACACATTATCTTAACTGCTAATTGGTACGGGAGGACCCAGGCCACTATGGGTGGTGCCATCCCCGGGCAGGTGGGCCTGAGCTATATAAGAAAGGTATCTGAGCAAGCCAAGGGAAGCAAGTCAGTAAGCAGCACTCTTCCAAGGGTTGTGCTCCATTCCTGCCTCCAGGTTCCCGCCTTGAGTTCCTGTCCTGAACTCCCTGTGTGATTGACTATGGCCTGGAAGCTGTAGGGTGAAGTAAATTCTTGCCCCCCTCATGTTGCTTTTGGTCAGAGTTTAATCACAGAAATAGAAACCTAAGAAGAGAAATTACCCATGTGTTATCATGTATTAGCTACTGCAAAGCGCCCTTTGAGAGAATGCATTGATGCTGGTTTAGATTTATCCCATATGGACCAGTAGCTTGCATCTTTTCGATGTGCTATGACACCAGTAGAGACTAAGAGCTAAAATTCAGTCACCTACCTACAAAAAAACCTTTCAGTTTTCAGAATTTTCTCTTAAATTCTTTTAGAAATTGCAAATC
>CABHPQ010160416.1:0-19384 GCA_902168405.1 Peromyscus aztecus | reverse complement strand
TTTAATAAGTCAATAAAAAGTAAATACTAAAAAAAGATAAATTGGGGGCTGGAGAGACAGTTCATTGGTTAAAAGTATTTCCTACGCCTTCAAAGGAAGAACCTGTGTTCCATTCTCAGCATCCGTGTCCAGGAGTTCCCAAGTACCTAAAACCCCAGCTTCAGGGAATTCAACAGCTCTGGCCTCCAAAGGCACCTGCACTCAGGTTCACACAGCCACATGCAGACACACAAAAGATGTCATTAGGGACCTAAGAGTAATGTGGGGACTCTCTGGGGGAAGGTGGGTAATCATAGATCATTCCTGCAATGTATTCTGACTAATTGCATTCTTTTTCTTTTTAATATATTCTTAACTATCTTTTAAGATCATTTGTTTATCTTATTAGTGTCCCGTGAGAGTGTTGGATCTCCTGGAACCAGAGAGTTACAGACAGTTGTGAGCTGCTATGTGGGTGCTGGGAATTGAACCTGGGTCCTCTGGAAGAGCAGCCAGTGCTCTTAACCACTGAGCCATCTCTCCAGTGCTAATTGCATTCTTTTTCAAAGTTTTTTTTTTTTTACATTTATTTCTAGTCCCGGGAATTGAACCCAGGATGTGAGGATTGGCTGCAAGAGCCTTTCTTTGTTGAGCCATCTCACTGGCCCAAAGTAATGGCATTCTTTGGGAATAATTCTCTGGTAAATTATGATGACTGCAGACCTCGAGGCCAGCATCAGTACAAGGATCAGGTTCACCTAGTGCCAGGCTCTGCCACACACTTGCCTACACATTTTAGTGACCCCTGCATCTTGTCCACCTCACGGAACCTTCCCTAACTCATGCTCCCTAACCTGCTCCTTCTTCCAAACTGCCAAAGCACTAGCTGGGCAGGGGTAGGGATGGGGAATGAGAGAAGGTCTTATTGCTCTGCATCCACCATTTCAGCTAAGTATGGTAGCACACACCTTTAATAGCAGCACTCAGGAGGCAGAGAAGGGTGAATCTCTGCAAAATTCAGGCCAGCCTAGTCTACATAGCAAGTTCCAGGGTATTCAGGGCTACATAAAGAGACTCTGTCTCAAATGGGCCGTGTTGGCTAATGCCTTCAATCCCAGAACCTTGGAGGAAGAATCAGGGGTATCTCTGTGAGTTCAAGGCCAGCCTGGTCTACAGAGCCAGTTCTAAGACAGCCAGAGCTATTACCCTGAGAAACCCTGTCTAAAAACAAAATAAAACAAAAACAAAGGGAGAAGGAGAGAGAGAGAGAGAGAGAGAGAGAGAGAGAGAGAGATCCTGCCTCAGAAATAAACAAAGAATAGAAAATTAATAATATAAATAAATGAGTAGGCATGCCTAGTTCTGAGGTCATGGACTAGGTCTGCATGCTCCTGCCATGATGATAATGGACTAAACCTCTGACATTGTGAGCAAGCTCCCAATTCAATGCTTTCTTATGGTGTCTTTTCTCAGCAGTAGAACACTAAGTCACTTGCCTTTTGTTTTGTTTTGTTTTGCTTTTCTCCTGTGGCTTTGTTTACTGTAAATGTGTCTTAAAATGGTTTATTTGGGAAAAATATTTCTTTAAAAAATGTCATTACATTTTCTTTCTTTATTTTGTGTGTAGGATGGGGTAGGGGAAGGTGTTCCAAATGCACATGCAGTCAGAATCCCAATTTCGGGAGCCAGTTGTCTCCTTCCACCATATGGGTCCCAGGGAGGCAACTCAGGTCATTGTTTGCAGCATGCTCCTTTACACACTGAGTCAGTTCAAAGGCCCTGACATAAATCTCTCTCTCTCTCTCTCTCTCTCTCTCTCTCTCTCTCTCTCTCTCTCTCTCTCTCCTCTCATTAAGATTTATCTTTATTTCATATATGAGTTTTTTGCCTGAATATCTCTAGGTAGAACTGGAGTTACAGGTGGTTATAAGACATCATGTGTGTGCTGAGACATAGACCAGGGTCCTCTGGAAGAGCAGCCCGTGTCCTTAACCTCTTGACCATTTCTCCAGCCCCAGACATAAATATTTCTAAGAATGCATTTAGAAAACCAGAGATCTGCTCCTTCAAGGATGTTGAAATCACGGAGAAAGTTGTCCCCAGAGAGGGTGTGGAGCCCCAGCACCCCTGTAGGTTATCCTATCCTTCATTGCATCCTCTGTAAGATCCTTTCGTTTTGTTTTTCTTTAAGACAGGGTTTCTCTGTGTGACAGCCCTGGCTGTCCTGGAAGTCACTCTGTAGACCAGGCTGGCCTCAAATTCACAGAGATCCACCTGCCTCTGTCTCCCAAGTGCTGGGGTTAAAGGCATGTGCCACCACCGCCCGACTGTAATGTCTTTTTAACAAGCCAGTCTGTATGTTTTCCTGATGTCCTGAGTCACTGTACAAGTCAACAGAACCAAGGAGGAGATGGTGGACCCCCAATTTATAGCCGATTGGTCAGAAGATCATATGGGCCTGGGTGTGAAATGGCATCTGAAGTGGGGAAGTTATGGGGAAATCTCAGCTTGTGGAATGTGACCTTCTCCTCAGGTGCACAGTGCCCACACTGAATTGCATCATGGGATGCCAGGCTTATGCTGCCTGCGAGGCTACTTGGTGGAGAGAAATGGCTACAAGTGAAAGGAATGGGGTCTGGGGAGTTTGTGTTGTGTAGAACTGGGAGAACAGAAAATACATAAATAAAGCACTGCATGGGTGCTTTTCTTTCTTTCAATAATAAGAAATATTTCATTGTACTTTAGCTAGGCATGCTAACAGAGGGTTGTAATCCCCGCACTTAGCAGATGGAAGCAGGAGGCTTAGATGTTCAAGGTGTTCTGGACTACCTGGCAAGTTTGGGGCCAGCCTGGCCTGCTTGAGATCCCGTCTCTAAGTGATGATGATGATGATGACAATGGTGATGATGACGGTGATGATGATATGATGATGATCATGACAATGGTGACGTTGATGAGAATTAGGATGATGATGATGACGATGATCTGGACTACCTGGCAAGTTTGGGGCCAGCCTGGCCTGCGTGAGATCCCATCTCAGAGTGATGATGATGATGATGACAATGGTGATGATGATGATGGTGATGATGATAATGATGATCATGACAATGGTGACATTGATGAGAATTAGGATGATGATGATGACGACAATGACAGTGACAGTGATGATGATGATGTTGATGATGATGAAGGTGATGATGATGGTGACGAAAATGATGATGGTGATGATAAACCAAAAAGGGAGGGTACTATTGAAAACCAGTTCATTGTAATATCAGATTTTATTTCACTATCTGTTTTTATTTTGTATATATGGGTGTTTTGCCTGCATGTATGTCTGTGTGATACACATGAATGCAGAGTCCATAAGGGTCAAAAGGAGCCTGATCCCTTTGAAATGGAGTTACAGGTGGTTGTGAACCACCATGTAGGTGTGGGTCCTCTGGAAGAGCAGCAGGTGTTCTTAACCACTGAGCCATCTCTCCAGCTCCTGTAATTCTGAGATTTGTAATGGTCTTCAAAGTCTTATTGTATGTATATGGGGGTTTTGCCTGTGTGTATATCTGGGCACCACATGCATGCCCTGTGCTCCAGGTCAGAAGAGGGTGTCAGACCCCCTAGGACTGGAGTTACAGAGGGTTGTCAGCAACTAAGTGGGTGCTGAGAATTGAACCTGGATCCTGGAAGAGCAGCCAGTGCTCTTAACCACAGAGACACCCCTCCAGCTCCTATATCTGAGATTTTTAAAAAGGACAGTGCATGAGAAAGACAAAAAAGAGACAGACAGGAACAGAGAGACATAGAGCCCGGGTCACAAAGAATGTTGTCAGGAAAGGAAGGGTAGCCGGATTGCAGTAAGAACTTCTCAGCAGTTGGCTGATTAATGCCCAGTTGGTGCTGAGTCTAGTGTTGTTTTACTCTTTTGGGGGGCCTGCCATCCAACTCCCAAATAAACCACACATGGAGTCTTATTATCCCACTAATCTTTTGCCTCTGGGCTCTTATCTTTCTCTAATCCTGTACATTTTTTCTTTCTTTCTTATTCCTTTGCTTGCCGTGTAGCTGGGTGGCTGGCCCCTGGAGTCCTCCTCCCTCTCTGGCTACTTCTCCTTTTTCCTCAGATTTCTCCTTCTATATCTTCTCTCACCTGCCAGTCCTGCCTATCCTTTCTCCTGCCTTCCTATTGGTCATTGAGTCCTTTATTAGACCATCAGGTGTTTTAGACAGGCACAGTAACACAGCTTCACAGAGTTAAACAAATGCAATATAAACAAATGTAACACACCTTAAGATAATACTCTTTTTTTTTTTTTTTTGGTTTTTCGAGACAGGGTTTCTTTGTGTAGCTTTGTGCCTTTCCTGGAACTTGCTTGGGAGACCAGGCTGGCCTCGAACAAACAGAGATCCGCCTGCCTCTGCCTCCCGAGTGCTGGGATTAAAGGCGTGCGCCACCACCGCCCGGCTAAAATAATACTCTTCAACAATCTAGAATTGGCAAGTCTTAGCATTTTTGTTCCAAGACACTTGGAAAACAGGAAGCCATTGCTAACATGAGTGAATCCTGGGGATGTTTCCACCTTCTCTTAAAGCTTTGCTCATCCTAGATTGATGACTGATTTAGCATCAACCTATCTTTTATAAAACAAAGGAGGGTCAGCAGGATATCTCAGAGGGTAAAGGCGCCTGCTGCCAAGTCTGATGACTGAGTTTCATCCTGGGAACACACAAGGTGTCAGGAGAGAACCAAGTCCTGCAAATTGTCCTTTGGCCCCCACATACACCCATACATCAATGATGTACACAAATATCAAGTACTTTTTAAGGAAACCAGAACAGAGTGCTTGTGTACCTTGCAGGTTTGGGAAACATTTATTATTTTTCATTTTGGAAAGTTATCTTGTTGTCTAAGTCATTGATTCAATATTAGATAACAATGAAGTGTGGGCATAGTTTGGAAGTTGTATGGTGTTAGTCAAGCCATACCCAAAATTCTGAGTCCTGACACATTTGTTTTGAATTTAGAGTAAACTGACTTGCTTAATGTTTAAGGACAATTTTGTGGGAGCCCATTTTCAGATTCCTCGTGGCTTTACCCAGCAGGTCCTCATAGAGAGGGTGATTAGGACCTGGGGCCTGAGTGCAGGTGTCTGAGATGGTCTGCACTTGGTTGTGTTGGGGGAGGTCTTTTGCTCCACCCCCTTGGCGGCTCTGTAAATACCCTGGGGCAGAGACAGTCAGGGTCTGTTGGAATAGGTTCCAGGCCCTCTTGAGGCTGTCCTTTATTTTCTGTTTATCTCCACAATCTAAATCCTAATATTTCCTGCTGCTCGCGCTCAAGAAAAGTCTGGGGAACTCTGGGGAACTGTGGGGTTGGTGGGTAAATGCCCCGAAGCTATGGGGCCATGAACAGGGACTAAAGAACAAAAGGGGGGGGCTAAAGACAAAGGAACGGGGTCTAAAGACAAAGGAACGGGGGGGGGGGGGCTAAAGAAAAAGGAAGGGGGGGGCTAAAGACAAAGGAACATAATAGTTTTATTACAGAAATTTTTGGCAAAGGTGTGAGTCAGCCCTGCCAGTGAAAAGGGGGCATTCCCGGTGTTATGGAATGTATATATTATTGAGGGGCAGGGGTTTTATCCTCGAGAGAAAAGGAAAAACAGACTGGAAGGTAGTCCGATGCTACAGTGCAAAATTCTCTTGTCAAAATTTTCTATCTTCTATCCCTTTCTCAATTTCTATCAGTGAAAAATAAGTATAATGTAAAGGGTAGTAATATAGTGTAGGAAAAACTTAGAAGTGGAAGATCATGTAGAAAAAAATAAGGCAACTATGAAGAGTTTTTCTGTCATTTCCTAACTTTGGGGGCTATGAATGCAAACTGAGAAAAAACTGAGCTTTACGGGTAGTAAAAAAAGCTTTGAGTTTATGGGGAAGAAAGTTTCCTATGGAAGCTTTTGACCTGGGGACAGCTGAAATGCTAAGTCCAAGCAGCAGGAGAAAGTGATTTCTCTCTGAGGCAAAAATGGGGGTGTAAAAAGCCAAAAAGTTTAAAGTTCAGGAGTTTTGGGGAAAGTTGGTCTTTCTCTCTTTGGGGGGAAAAATCTTTCTCTTAAACTAAAAGCTTTTCTTGGAAAATTTGGGGGGGAAAATCTCTCTAAAAAGCCTAAATCTTTCTCAAACTAAAAGCTCTCTTAAAAAAAAAACCATAAAAACTAACACCTTTAACTTTCAGAAGGACAAAAATTAGAATCACCACAAGATAATATGGGAATCACCTATGATTAGCTCTAAGGGAAAAGATCAAACCTCTTAAGACAGCAAAACCTCTCTAACTTCTTTCAAGCTTTAAAAATCCCCCCTGCAATGCAGGAGGCAGGGATGGAGTTCCTAAAATCCTCTTCTAAGCTCTGTCTCCTCAAGCTAGTAAAAGGCAGTGGGTCAAAGTCCCCTGAGGGAAATGCTCGGGAGAGTGTGGGTAAAGAGCCCAATAGGGCAGGAAACTTTACTGGGAAAAGCAAAAAAGCCAAGCTTTTCAGTTACAGCCCAGCTGAGGCATCAAGGGTTTTGTTTCTTAGTGAGCATTTCAGGATGAAAAGGTGCTCCTAATCCTAATGCAAAGATCCCCTGAAGCAGTGCCAACTCTGTTAGCATTGTATCCTCGCTTCTGACCAAAAACCCGGAGGCAACTGGCCAGTGTCTCTGAGTTGAAATACATTTCGGGGATGCTAGGGTTTCTGCAGTTGTAAACTTCCCAGAGCATAGAGCTGAGGCAGGAAGGTGCAGGACCCAGGGGAAGATTGCTAATGAACAACCAAAGCTAAAGCCAGTGGGAACAGCACAGTTGCCTGCTTTCCTACAAGTCCCGGGTTTATAGGTCCACAGCTGCAAAAAGAAATCGGAGAAAAGCTTTCCTATCAGAGTAAGGACCTTTCTGGGAAAACAGTAAAGCTGAACTGCATCTGCAGTTGGTCAGCCAAGTCAAGAACGCTGTCTGGGGAAAGAGCCCAGCCAGGGCAGAACAGAACTATCCAGGAGTAAAGCTTCCTTTTCTATCAGAGAAAGCATCTTTTTGAGAAAAGCTTTGTTTCAACTGACTCCCGGTGAAATGAGGGAGTGTAGCCCTAAGGGGTGATTGCCTCTGGCATAAGCTCTGTCCCTGAGTACAGGGACAAACAAATACAACCCACTGGGGTACTGGGCCAGGTGAAGGCCTGATGAAGCAAAACACCTGTCCTAATGGGAGTTTAGAGATGGCAAAAACCTCCCCTGTTAGAAAAGCAGAAGCTTGATTTATGAACACAAACTCCACAGACCCCGAAAACAGAAATGAACAAAACGCCCCTACCTTCAGTATCAGGGAAAGCTGCCACTGTAGTGTCAGAAACTGTTACTGGGGTAGAGGGAATTTACTGAGACCAAACTGGGAACTGACTCTGAAGAAACGGAGAAGGGACAGATTCTTCCCCAGAAAATGCATGACCTGACAAAGCTGCTAGAGTTTGAGGCAGATTCGGGAGGAGAAAAAAAGCCCCTGCCTCCAAAGGCAGCTAGCAGAGGTACAGAGCTGCAGACAGATACCTGAAGCTCTGCATCGGGAGGGGGCGGGGAGGAACAAGCAAAATATGATGAAGATATATCAGTGGGAGAAAATGTCTCTGATGGAGCTATTGAAAAGATGTGTTGTAAATGTTGTTTTTCACTGACTGGCTAAGGCAAACACAAGCCCTGGGAAAGCTGCTATCAGGAATGCCAGCCTCAATGCCCGCTAACAAGGCAGGTGCCCTTCTGATCCTGGGGCCAGTGGAAAATGAATGAGAGACACCTGTTGAAGCCAGCTGAGGAGAGAATAGAAATCTCTGTGTCCCATAGTTGAAAATGTAAAACGCTTGTTCAAATCTCCCGTTGCAAAAGCAAAAAACTTGGTTGAAACCTCCTGGGCAAGAACTTGTAAGCAAGTCCTGTAAAAGAAGAGTTGACTCTCAGACCCAAAATGAACTATGGGAAATGAAGTCCGAAAGCTAGCTTGCAATAGGGGACTGATATAAGGGAAAGGCATTCTGGGAAAGGTAGTTTTTCCGCTAAAGATGGCGAAATTGCCCTGAAACACTTTTGTCAGCTCGAAAATACGTTCATGGTAAACTTAAAATACAGCTTTTAAAAGAATAAGGAAAATCGTCTAAGTTTAAGTGTCAGTTCCAATGAAAAATTGAAAGGATACGGAACTAGGAGCTTCTCGGTTTGGGGCTCCGTTGGTAAAATGCCTTATTTACCCTAATAGTGTGCAAAGTTTTTATGGTAGTTGGATGACATAAAGCTACCTTTAAGAGCAAACAAGCCACTTTAAAATCCCTAAGAAAGCAAGAGAAAGCAGTTTATATTCTGAACATTGTTTTAGATATGAAAAAACCTATGGGGAAATAAAGTTCTTTGCCTTTTGAACAAACAGCCGGCAATGAATGATTACTTTGGAAATCTAATGAGGGAGACCAGGAAACAGGCATTCAAAAAAGAAGTGATTGCTTTATAGACTGGAAACAAATTTCAGAAAAGCCGTCTTAAAAAAATAGTTGCTTCACCTGAAAGTTCCTTATAAGAAATCAATGCTAAATATTACAGCTGCTAATAATATCAGGAGTTAAAGCTAATGAAGTGAAAATACTAAATCCTAAAAATGCTTTTTCTCAGAGTAAGCTAATGAAGGATATGTTTCATGAAAGAACATCTATGTTCTTGACTCCTTTGAATACTAACCGTTTTGGTGAAAATACTGGAACTAACAACAATCAAGTCAAAATGTTTCAACAAATCCAAGACGCTATTCACAAAAGAAAGCTGCCATGCTTTGTGGGCTATATTAGAGCTCACTCCAATCTTCCTGGTCCTTTAGCTGAGGGTAATGCAATGGCTGAGCATTATCCCAAGTGGAAATGGCTCAACAGTCACATGCTCTTCATCATCAAAATAGCAAAAGCTTAAGAAAGCAATTCAATCTTACCAAAGAAGCAGCTCGTCAAATAGTTAAACGATGTGGGGTATGTCCAAAATATTTTCCTGTCCCTCACTTAGGGGCAAACCCTCGAGGTCCTCTTCAAATCATCTATGGCAAATGGATGTTACTCATATTGTAGAATTTGGCAAATTAAGATATGTACATGTGACCATGGACACTTCAGTATTTTTAATGACTAGTGCACAACCTGGGGAAGCTACAAAACATGTAATTATGTACTACTTGAAGTATTTTTCATATATGGGTATACCAAAAACTATTAAAACTGATAATGGCTCTGGATATAGTAGTAAGGCATTTCAACAATTTCTTATCCAATGGGAAATCGTACATAAAACAGGTTCCTTGTAATCTTCAGGGACAAGGTAATTGTAGAAAGGGCTCATAGCAGTCTTAAAATACAACTTCAAAAAATAAAAATAAAAAGGAAGAAATTTACTCTCAATCACCACATAATGCATTAAATCATGCTCTTTTTGTTCTGAACTTTTTAAATATGGATGTCTATGAACAGTCTGCCGCAGATAGATTTTGGCACAGTGGCACCCAAGTGACTTTTGCTCAAGTGACATGGAAAGATCCCTGCTCGGGATTATGGAAGGGTCCCGATCCTGTTTTAATATGGGGTCGAGGACACATTTGTGTTTTTTCACAAGAGGAGAATGAAGCTCGGTGGTTACCGGAGCTTCTAGTAAGGAGCTTGGAACTAAGAAAAGTCAGCTCCAATGACGTTCCTATAAAGGAACCAGAATGAAAGTGGCTCGATTAGTGTTTCTGAGGGTTTGTCATTGGTTAATGCAAACAGTGAGGAAATAGAGCTCAGCGCTGTGCTGCTTTTGGTTTTACTAGCTCCTTTAGAAAAATACTTTATATCACCTAATAGATGTGCAGTATTTGGCGAAGAGCTTTACAGCAGCTAAATGCGGTAATTTCACCCTCAGCATGAAGTGAAGTTTTCCAGTAGAACAAACCAAAAGTACTGCTGTAATAGAAACGTTTGTCTGAATTGAAGCACTTAGGAGAGCTATTATGAATTTGGGGCAAGGGACAGCCTCTAGTTAAAAACTGTTTACCTCTGACAGTGCATCTCTGCCGGTTCCGGAATGGCTGAGAGAACTAGGCAACTTTGGGGTGTGGCTTTGTCCTGAGAATGTTACAGTCCCCTAGCAACAAGTGTCATAATTCTAAAAGACGACACTCACTAAATCCCAGTACTGTATAGCAAAGCTGACTATAAACGCTAAACTTTAGAAATGATGTACTTACTTCCTCTCTAAGAGAATCTTTCTAATAGAGATAGTGATAATAAAGAGTAAGTAGAAAAAGATGAAAATAAGATATGTGAGTTTGTAGAAATTATTCTGTCTTGTTAGATCTGTGTGTTAAGGAATCTTTAGGTGTTTGCTAAGTTTGATATGTGCTAATGGTAGCCCTATATAAGTTTGTAAAATAGAGCTATAGAGTTCCTTTAAGAATGTAAGCTTGCAAGAAGTATCTAAGGTAGTCTAAGACATGTAGTAATAAGCTTGTATGAAGTAAAGATGCTACTTGTAAATGTAAGTTTAAATAAGAATTTGTAAATGTAAGTTTAAATAAAAATATAAGATTCTAGTTGTAAAAGAAAAGAAATAAATATATTTGCTAAAGTACTTCTATAGTTTCCTTAAGAAGTATAAGTAGATGTTAATATGTTATATGTGAGTTTGTAAAAAGTATAAATATTGAGTGTGAATCTATGCTTAATGTATATGGTGAAAGAACCCGAGACACGGAAGGTTAGTGTCCCAGTAGACTGCAAAGTAGGCAGTCTGAATGGTTTCAAAAGCTCCAGAAGCCGCTAAGAAGCTAAGAATGGCGGACACCAGAACCACAACAAGGCATCCGCAGCTGAGATCCGTGGAAAATCAATGAAACATAGAAAAACCTGAGCTAACATCAAAAACGGTGCAGTTCAAAATATTACTGTAGCTAAAAAGGTCTCTGACTTGAGAATAAAAGTTGCAGAGACGCTTGTTTGAACTAAAATTGTTAACTGCAAAAAGTTTTGGTTGTAAAACGTCTCTTCATATTTGGAAGTTGAAGTCTGATACCAGAATTTACTCTTTTTGAACTTAAAAAAATGAGGTAAAACTACAAAAATTTTTGTTATGATTTCTTCATATTTGGAAGACTCGTACCACAATTAAATTTTGGGACTTAAGAAAGGAAATGAACAATAGAGATTTCATTGGGATGGGACAATTTTGAGTTTACTTATAGTAATAACCTAGGAACTGTTTTCATAATTGGGTTTAAAATGGAACTGTTTAAATGAAGAAATTTATTGTTTCTACCTAGAGTCAAGATGCAGTTTCGTACATGCATATATGCTTGATTAACTGGTGATTCATGAATTGTTTTATGGAACAGTTTATGTAAAAATGAATTACTTATGGAACTGGTTTTGTGTTACAAATGGAACGGGTTAAACGGAAAAGTTTGGGTTTTCTAACTAGGCTTGAGATTTTACTTACAAAAATTTATAAAGAAAAGGGAGAAATAATATTCCTCAGTCTACTTAATTTAAAAACTATTTTCTTATTTGAGTGGATTAGTGTTTTGTTAGTTAGAAATGCAAGTGGGTATACTAAGATTACAGTGTGAAGAGTTTTATTATGAAACTGCTTTTGGATGTTTTGCTAAAAAGTTTTCAAAGTGTTAATGGTTAGATTGAGAATATTGCTTTTCAATATGAGTTTGTAGGAACTGTAAGTTTGGATTTTTCTAATTAGGTTCGAGATTTTGTTTTAAAAAAATTATAAAGAAACGGAGGAGTTAGGAGTGAATTAAGGTTGAATGTATGTTTGCAGAAATTATGTTAACCTATTGATATGAATGCACCCTGGTTTTGTGAAGTTAAGGAAATATTTAAGTTTGATGTGAATACATCAGAAGTTTTTCCTATGTTCGGTTAGCAAGAAAATTCAAATAGTTCTATTAAGACTTAAAGTTGTAAGACTGAGAAAATTGTTAACTATATATAGCACCATTTATGTTAATTCAAATGGTTCTGTTAAGAAGAGTTTGCTTTGAGTTGTAAGATTGAGAGAATTGTGACGATGTTTAGCAATATTTATGTTAACCTGTTAATGGTAATGATGAAGCTAAGGGCTTCTTTAAGTTGGCAATTGCATTAAGTTTTTGGTTTAGAAAGGGCTTTGAGGTTTAGAAAGACTGCTGTAGTCACCTTGGACCTAATTCAAAAGAGAAATGCCATCTTTATCTTTCTCTACTCCCATACTGGGAGGTGTAACAGCTATGGAGATTGCTGTAAGCCATTAATAACAAGTTATTTATATATTAAGAAAAGGGGACCTGTGGGAGCCCATTGTCAGGTTCCTCGTGGCTTTACCCAGCAGGTCCTCATAGAGAGGATGATTAGGACCAGGGGCCTGAGTGCAGGTGTCTGAGATGGTCTGCACTTGGCTGTGCTGGGGGGAGGTCTTTTGCTCCACCCCCTTGGCATCTGTATAAATACCCTGGGGCAGAGACAGTCAGGGCTCCTTGGAATATATGGTCCAGGCCCTCTCGAGGCTATCCTTTATTTTCTGTTTATCTCCAGAATCTAAATCCTTCTATTTAATATTTGCTGCTGCTCACACTCAAGAAAACTCTGGGGAACTGTGGGGTTGGTGGGTAAATGTCCCGCACAGTTTGAGAGGTGCAGGTTTGAAAGTGACCCTCCTTAAATATGTGAGAAGGGACTGGAGAGATGGCTCAGTGGTTAAGAGCACTGGCTGCTCTTGCAGAGGACCCGGGTGGGTTTGGATCCAAGCACCCACAGAGTGGCTCCCAACACTCAGTAACTCCAGTCTCAGGAGATTCAGCACTCTTTTTTGACCCCCTCAGGCACCAGCCACACATCCTGTGCAGGCAAAGCATCCATAAATATTTAAAGACCTGTAAGAAGGCAGGTAGTGTTGGCCCACGACTTTAATCCCAGCATTTGGGAGGCATAGAAGGTTGGGAACCTCTGAGTTCGAGGTCAGCCTGGTCTAAGTGAGTTCCAGGTGGACCCTACTCTGTTGAGAGTCTTCACACCCAGGGCCTTTATAGACCCCACAAACCAGATTAAGAGGTGTGGAGGGTTTTTTTTTTTAATAGAACCAGAAGTTTGGGGACTGGGGAAGTGCTATGGGTCCGGGAGAGGTTAGAGGGAAAAGTGGACAGTGAAAAAAACTTTCCTGACAGCTTCTGGCCTCGCTCTGGACCTGAGAGACTCTGCAAGAGGATGGACCCCCTCCTCACCGTCACTGTGGCTTCCTCCGCTCACACCCAGTCAGACGTGGTTATCCCACTAGGTTTTCTCTTTGCTCCTTCACTGGTAAATGGTCCTAGGGCTTTGTGCAGGCGAGCACTCTGTGGTGAGCCACAGGACCTCCCTCACCGGTGGATTCTAGGCCTGTGTTCTACCTCTGGCCTCTCTGCTGGCCCTTACAATATTTTCAGTTTAAAGTCTTGCCTATTTGCCCAGGTTGTCCCTGACCAAAATGGTGTGTAGCCCAGACTAGCCTGACACCTGATACCTTAGCCCTCTGAATGGCTTCGAGTCCAGGGTAACACTGTGTTTTATCAGTTTTATTTTGATGCTGGCCTCACACATGTACTGATGGAGAGAGGGTCTAACTATGTAGCCTGAGCTGGCCTGAACTCAGATTCTGCCAGACTCTGCCTCCTGAGAGCTAGGACTAAAGGCTTGTACCACTCCCAACTGATACTTCCTTCACTCTTTCCTTTAAAAAAGTATTTATTTACTTAATTATCTATTTTATATCCCCACAAGAGTTTCCCCTCCCTCCTTTCCTACCTCCCCCTGACTCCTCCTCCCCTTTATTAAGAAAGGGCAGACCTCCCATGGATATAGGTAAAGCATGCAATATCACCTTGACTAAGCATCTCCCCATGTATTCAGGCTGGCAAGACAACCCAGCAGGAGGATTAGGTTCCCAATGCCTGTAAAAGAGTCAGAGACAGCCCTGCTCCCAATGCAGAGTCCCACAAGAAGACCAAGCTACATAACTGTCACATATGCAGAGAGCCTAGTTAGTCCAATGAAGCTTGTAGCCAACATGACTGAAGAAAAAACAATGTCAATGTAATGATGCCTAACAATATTCTGCTGTACTCATAGGTTGATAGCTATCCCAAGTGTTATCAGAGAGGCTTTCTCCATACTCAATGCTAAGCTTTAATGCAGACAGGCAGGTGGACCTTCATTCTGCACAGCAATGTCAAAACCAGGGTGTACACCTATACTCTGTCTACCCAACCCCAACCCTAACCAGATCTCTCAAACTGGTCTTCTAGTTCTTCTCCCAAATCCCCCCAGAGATACTGTCACACACTCACTTGGCTGGTGGATGGCTCTTCAGTCTCTGATAGGATCCGCAGCACTGGGTTGGGGTAGCCTCTGTTGAGAGGCTCCTGGGACAATTCCACAGCATCCTTTTGATCCTCCTTGGTTTCTGCCTTCTCAACAATGGGATCCTGAAGGAGGTACAAATGTCCTTGGGAGTGGATTATGGACTGTGGGGGAAAGGGAACAGGATGAGACCCTGGGTAAGAGCCTGGATGTACCTCCCACAGCACTGTTCCTGGGCTGATTCAACAGCCCAGCCTGACTTATTTGCAAATCTGTCTTCCTGGACATAGATTGGCTCACAAGGTCATACTCAGGGACACAGTGAACTGAGGACCAGTCTGGGCCACTTTAGACTCTGTCACAGAAAACAAGGAGTGAGGTAGAGGCTGGAAAGATGGTTCAGAGATTAAGAGCACTGACTGCTCTTCCAGAGGGCTCAGGTTCAATCCCCAGCATCCACAAGGTGGTGGCTCAGAACTGTCTGTAAATCCAGCTCCTAGGGGATCAGATGCCCTCTTCTGGCCTGCAAGAGCACCAGAAACAGATTCAAGGGGGGAAAAAGCAGACAGAAGGAAACAAAAATACAAAACCAAAATAACAAGGCTTCTGCACTCTGACTCAAGATGAGCCTGTTAGCTTACAGTGTTTCTGATCTGCACAATTCCTTGGCTTCTAAACCAATTATCTGGGCCACATTCACAAAGACAAAACAAGCCCATAAAGGTCCCCAGACATTGCCATTTATCACTTGGGAAACCAAACTCTCCTCTTAAGAGCCACTGACTAAGGTCAGGACCCTCAATGGGTTTTGCCTCCAGGTCCCCACAGCAACAAGGCTGTCCTTTCCTCAGTCCACAGCTGAGGCCCTGCTTACCCAATGTTGTGGTTTTGCGCCATCCCTCAGCATCTTCTCTAACTCCTTGCAGCTCTTCACTCCACTCTCCTTCACCAGGGCCTGCAGTTCTGGAGGCATGGAGATCATGAACTGCTCCAACACCAGCTGATCCAGGATCTCCTCCTTGCTATTCAGGTCTGGTCTCAGCCACTGATAGCATAGCTCAGAGATCCTCTTCAGATCCTGGATGGGGTCCGACTGCTCTGAGGGGCTGAAAGCTCTGAACTTCAAGTGCCAAACCTCAGGGCTGTATTCTTCTCTTTCTGAATTCCTGTCCTGGGATGTAGGTGATGGTGTCTGCTCTGATGAGAGGCTGTGTGAAGGCAGGTTGGTAGCCATGTCTGCTGGGAATATTCCCTTGGTCTCTGAGAAGTTGGAATTCTATAAAATGACTCCTGTCAACAGACCTACTTCTTTAGCCACAGGGATGGGCTCCGTGTCGATCCAGAAGCCTGGGAGGCAAGAAGGAACCACATCAGTTTAACTCTGCTGCCTCCTAAATGTCAAAATTCCTTATAATATACCCTCCCCCCAAACACACTGATACTGTTTAGTAAAGCAGAAATTAATCCATTCTATGGATCTGTGAGATGGCTCAGGGGTACTGGTGTCTCCAGCCAAGCCCAATGACCCCAGCTAAATCCCCTGGACCTACACAGTGGAAGGAGAGTACCAGCTCTGACAAGCTGTCATCTGGTCTCCATGTGTGAGACCTGGCACCAACCCCATTCCCAAGATAATGTTCCATCTGGGAACATCCAGCTGTGTATGATGGAACATCTGTAATACCAACCAAGGGAGAGGTGGGAGCCTAATGCTTGTCATAATTTTGATACCATCCTCGGTTATGTATTAATTACCAAGTCTAAAAGACATGAGGGCTGCAAGAGACTCACTCTCAGAATCCAAGAACATGGCCCACACCTGTAATGCCTAGACTCCAGAGGCAGAGGCAGGAGGATCTACACACAGAAATCCTGTCTCAAAAAACAAAAGCATATGTGTATGGTGGCTCAACCCATAATCCCAGCACTGGAGACATTAAAAGGGAAGGGTTGTTTGAAGCTAGTCTGGGCTACAGAGCAAAATTCAGTTTCAGAACACAAAAACAAATATATAGAAATTAACTCATCCTAGTCTTCCAACTCTGTGTTCCTACACATGCTGGCGTTAACGAATCAATGGTTCCTGATCTCATCTCCAAATGTGCAGATGGGATCATTTCCACCATCTGCACACAGAAGTAACAGTATTCTTTGTTTTTTCCAGACAGGGTCTCTGTGTAGACCTGGCTGTCCTGGAACTTGCTCTGTTGAGATTTATTTCTGGCCGTTGACTGGCACAGTGTGTAAAGGAGCATGCTGCAAACAATGACCTGAGTTGGATCCCAGGGACCCATGTGGTGGACGGAGAGAACCGGATCCTGAAAGTTATCATGTGTCCGCATGAGCTTTTGGCACACCTTCCCTTACCCCATTCTACATACAAAACAAAAAAAAAAAGTGAAATTTTTAAAAGAAATATTTTTTCCACAATAAAACATTTTAAGACACATTTATAGTAAAACAAAGTCACAAGAGAAAAACAAAAAACAAAAAAATGCAAGTGACTTAGTGTTCTACTGGTGAGAAAAGACACCATAAGAAAGCATTTAGGGGCTGAACAGTTGACTGAGAGGATAGGAGCACTGGCTTCTCTTCCAGAGGTCCTGAGTTCAATTCCTAGCAACCACATGGTGGCTCACCACCATCTGTCATGGGATCTGGTGCCCTCTTGTGGCCTGCAGACATACATGCTGTATACGTAATAAATAAGTAAATCTTTTTTAAAAAGCATTTGATTGGGAACTTGCTCACAATGTCAGAGGTTTAGTCCATTATCATGGCAGGAGCATGTAGACCTAGACCATGATCAGAGAACTAGGCATGCCTTCTCATTTTATTTTATTGATTTTTTTTTATCCTTTATTTTTGACAAAGGGCCTCTTCATGTTTGTTTTTGTTTTGACAGGGTTTCTCTGTGTAATACCTCTGGCTGTCTAGAACTTGCTCTGTAGACCAGGCTGGCCTTAAACTCAGATCCTCCTGCCTCTGCATTAAGGTGCTGAGATTAAAGGCATGAGCCACGACTGCCCATCTGAGACAGAGTCTCTTTATGAAGCCCTGGATTCCATGGAACTTGCTATGTAGTCCAGGCTGGTGTGAACTTTGCAGAGATCCACCCTTCTCTGCCTCCTGAGTGCTGCTATTAAAGAGTGTGCCACCACACCTAAGTAATTCATCATTTGAACATATTTTCATTAATGTTTTACAAACTGCACACATGCACACAATGTATTTTGATCATATTCCTCTATTCCTTGCCCTATCATGTCCCAGATCGACCCTATTACCTTTTAGAGATTGAACTAGGCAGGACCTCACTATACTTGGCAAATGCTTTGCCACTGAGACACATCATTGGATGCCCCAAGATCTTACTTATTCTTTTAGAAAGGATCTCTTGTAGCACAGACTTGCTCCAAACTGTCTTAAATTTGTGACTCGCCTCCCTGGGATTACAGTGTGTGTCACTACACCCAGGTCTTTTGTTTTGTTTTTTGTTGTTGTTTTGGCTTTTTCGAATAGGGGTTTCACTGTGTAGTTTTGGTGCCTGTCCTGGATCTTGCTCTGTAGACCAGGCTGGCATCAAACTCAGAGATCCGCCTGGCTCTCCCCGCTGAGAGCTGGGATAAAGACTTGAGCCACCACCGCTGCCCGGCCACACCCAGTTTTATACAGTGTTAGGAACAGACAATGCTAAGGCAAGCTCTCTCAAGTCTAAACTGCATCCCCAGCTGAGGCTAATAAAATTATTAATTTATTCATGTTAAGTTTGAGACATGATCTCACCAAATTTCCTAAGCTGCCTTACACTCACCCAGGAGGCCAGGCAAGCCTTGACTTTATGATCCTCCTGCCTCATCTTCTCACTAGCTCCTATCACAGGCCACCCATTAGTTTAATAAGTTCATCCCTTCCCTGTGGCAGTTCCAGGGTTAACTTGTAATTTATCTCGGGATGTCTGAAATGACATCTATACTGGTGTCTAAAGGCTCCAGGCGATCACTGAGAAGATTAGCAACCGGAAGTCAGTCCCATGGATCATTATATAAGTCATGATCCTAGAGCTCCGGGCACTTTCCAGAGAGATCTCAGAGTCAAGGCTGCTGCAGGCACGAAGACAGGACCTGGAGGTAAGTGAACCAGGAAGGTGGGTTTAGGGAGGCTGTGTGTTCGGATGCAGGCAGAAATTGGCTGCTGCAAATTTATCTGCAACACTGCCCTAGGGAGCTGAGGCAGGAGGATGCCATGCCAAGTTCCCTGCTGTACAGGGCCAAAAGGTGAGGTGTTCACAGCAAACAGAAGGACCCAGGTACCTAGAGCTCCTCCTGTGTCCTTTGACGGACATCTTTCTTCCTCGGTGTCCTGCTTCTGGTAATCACCATGATGATGCTGTTGCAGACTCCAAGGGCATTTTCCACCTAGCTATCCCTTGACCTTCTCATTGCTGGGTCTAGCGGTTGCACGCTGGATATTGTTTATTTATTGTTTTCTTGGAATTTGTTTATTTATTGATTTTTCTTTTCAAATGGGGTCTAGTTCCAGGTTGTCCTGGAACATCACCCTCCCTCCCAGCCTTCAGAGCTGTAAGCAGAGTCAGGTATACAGTCCAGCCTGCAATCAACTGTTTTTATTTTAAAATTATCATTTTAATTATTAAAATAAAGAATCAGGACAGGTACTATTCACACAGAGAAAGACAGATCTCTGAGTTGGGGTCCAGCCAGAGCTCCACAGAGAGACCCTGTCTCAAGAACCATTTTGTGTACTGTGACCATAGCTCAGCAATTAAGAGCATCCAGTGAATGGGGTAGGTGTCAGGGCTCACACATGGAGACCAGATGACAGCTTGTCAGAGCTGGTACTCTCCTTCCACTGTGTAGGTCCAGGGGATTTAGCTTGGGTCATTGGGCTTGGCTGGATACACCTGTACCCCGGAGCCATCTCATTGATCCATAGAATGGATTAATTTCTGCTTTACTAAACAGTATCAGTGT
>CABHPQ010160415.1:0-19374 GCA_902168405.1 Peromyscus aztecus | reverse complement strand
AGGAGAGCAAATCACTGTTGCTGCAAAGCCCAATGTTCTGAAATTCCCTGCCACCATTGCAGTATCAGAACTGGAAGGACTGAATTTTAGCAATCTTTCCTGTCCACAAACTCAGCTATCAGCTAAATTAGGTAAGTGTTACGACAACATGCATGTGTGCGCATGTGCATTGTGTGGTCAGGTCATAACACTTTGAGGAGCTTAACCATGTTATCTGAAAAACTCTCATCTATACTTTTTCTAAAAGAATTAACAAGAGTTTTTATGGGCGTTTATTAAATATATGTCTAAGGATGATTTTAATTTTACATTGCATCTTTTTACTCTCTCTTTTTTTAAACAAAAGAAACTAACAATAATAATCAAATTCTTGGCCCCAAGGAGGTTATACTGAATCTTTTAAAAATGTAATTGTATCATTGTTAGACAGGGACAATACCATTCTTCCTCTGCATCTCCTCTCAAGAACTCCAGAAATGGTTTCACAGTTGTGAATGTGGAAAAAAAATTGTGTATCACTTCCACAAGTGATAACTCTGAGCTGAGGAAAAATTAGTCCATTTGCAGGCATTGGAAAACCAGGGAATCGCTCAATTGTCAAGACAAGAACCAGCAGCTGCTTTGGATTCCATGTATTTCAAGGACAAATCATTCAATGACTCCTTTGACACCCAAAGTATGCCAATAATTCAATGTATTAGTTGGATGCAAATTTCATACAATAAGGTATGGAAAGCAAACTGTAATTGGGAGTGCCGAGTGAATGGGGCTCTGTCCTGGGACAGAGCCCATTGTTGAACCACAGCCTGAACCTCCGACCCTTTACTTTGCAGGGATACAATAGCCTTTGATATGAGGTGGTGGGAAAAAGACTTAGACACTCAGTTCACATTCAGTCGCAATTCATCAGTTTGGCGGGGACTTTTAGCAGCTTTAATGACCACAGCAATTGATGGTTAAATCAATTTGTGCCGGTGACAGCATGGCTGGCCTCTAGACTGTAACAATCCAGGATTGCGCCAGGCAGAAAAGACCCTGTTATTCAGATGTGCCCGTTCCTACTCAGCTCCGAGGGAGAACAATGGAAGGGACTCTCTCTCAGGGCAGGCTGGAAAATGCTCGAATTCTCTTCCACTGCTTGCACAATGTCGCGGCCTCCCTGTAAAGCGGGGCAGTGGATTTTATTCCCGTAAGAATTGTTGCAAGGAAAAAATATACAGTAGAAGACAAGGATTTCTAACGTATAACTATATCCTGAGAGATAGTAACAGACCAGAAAGAATTTAACCTTTGATTCCTTGATCGAACTGGGTGGTCCTGCTTCTGCCTCCGCTAGGCACTCCTCCTCCACCACCCCTCAAAAAAAAAAAAAAATAGAAAAAAAAAAGGGGAAAGAAAAGCAACAGCAGAGATTATGACAGAAGAGGCTTATGTTTAGGGGGAAAGTGAGAAAACAACACCACAGTATTTTGTGTCAAAAAAGAGGGAATATTGCTCCCTCTTCTGTTGATTAGAGGTAATTTTTTTCCAAATAACAATTTAAAAATGCATAGGTTTACAATGAAAAGATGTGTCAGCACAGTGGGACAACCAGGCTGATCTGTTCAACTTACAATAAAAATGCAAAATAAGTCTTTTTTTTTTTTAACTAAACCTACTTTTAACGTTTAGGAAATCCACAGGCAGAGACGGTAATTTTTAAATGAGAAGGATAAAATGTCATTTCACTAGCATTATTTTGTTGTTGTTGTTGTTGTTGTTGTTGTTGTTTTGAGTGTAAGAATCATGAATTAAACCATAAACAATACTTTAAAATTCTGCAGAAAATGTGCAGCCTAAAACATAGCTATAACTTTAATCAGTGTGATTCCAACATACTATTTACACATCTGAATACTAATGTCTGACTTAAGATGTACTGTATCAGACATGGTACCAGAGCCAATTAAAAGAAAAGTTTCATGTTTTTGAACATGTGTTAACACTACAATTTTTTTTGGCAGAATAATCTTTTTTTTTTCCCAAGTAGAGAAATCTCGTGAACAAAGTATTGAATTCTGGACTGGACTGGATAAAACTGACTGCAAGGGTAGAATCTGTGACCTTGAGTTACCTTTCATGTCCTGTTAAGAATCAGGCCAAATGATGCAATTTTATTTTTGATTTATTTATGATGGAGAAAAAGGCAGAGAAATCACCTCCAGAGCATGAGTGGGTCCATGGGAAATGGATGGCCCCAACACAAAGCTATGGTGTTGTGGGAAAAATGTAAACAAGGTTTTCCAGCAGATTTGTCTAAACATTGAAAGAATATTGAGTCTGTACAGAGGAGGTCTTGGCACTGAGTCCAGGGCTGTTCTTGGTAACTGGGGAGGGGAGAGAAAAGGAGGAGAGTTTCCATGGCAACGCTGGTGCTGAGCACAAATGGAACAGGCGTGCATCTTCCCAAGGGAGGGCTGGAGGGTGGAAAGTGGAAGTGAGGGGGAAGGGCCGTGCAGCTCCTGTGAAGTCGGTTTATGCTGAATAAGTGTTTTGTGTAAAAGTGTGACATGCTGCATATCACTGTGTGCATTCCGGGAGATCAAGACCCCTTAAATACACTGCTGCAGTGATCCAAGACTGTTTCTCATGGAAGCAGACATTTGTCTCACCATTTCCATGGTACATACAGAAATACATTGACCTCATCTTTCTTCCTATGATGTTATCTCCCTTCAAAGTAAAATATTGAGAGGTGGCATGAGTAGAGATTTTTGCAGATATTTTTTCTTACTTTTGAGAGTCACATGGAAGAAAACCAGTTCCTTCTCTTAGCTTCCAAGGTGGGAAGATGTGATTTCTCATTATTTTGAATGGGAAACTCTGATAGACAACTCCGACATTGTTTCACCTCTCACAAGGCAGCATGTTAATTCAAGGAATAAGATTAAGTAAAACTTAACATTACTTACTGGACTAAATGGCCATTATTGGTATTCTCATCTCACTAGTAATGCCTCGGTGTGAAGAGTAAATCAAGATGGCAACAAGGAGTGATGGGTGGAGAGCTAAATGATTCCCGATGCTATAAGTCAGCGTACAACCACCCTTCCATTAGAAGTCAGATTGGAGGACTTACTGGCACAGAGCACCGTACTTGGATAACATTCAGGCTTAGCTGTGTGAATTACATTTGTGCCCAACACTTCCACTAACCAAAATTCTGAACTGTAATAAAGTGAGAAAGGTGGCCTCCACCACAGAGCCTACACATAGCAGATGCCCAATGCGTACTCGCTGACCACTGAGGGAATCAGATGAACCATTCTTTTTTTTTTTCAAAATTGAGAGAGAACCCATAAATGCACCCAAAATGGACATTTATTGACTGTCATCAATTTGTCTTATTTAACGTGCACAGATTCCTAGACATGACACCATTGTGATCCTCGTCTTACAAATGAGAATGGAGAGACTGGAAAAGTTTAATTTGTGTTCTCAAATTTATACCTCTGAAGAAACTGGAATTCAAACCCAGTCCTATCTCCTTCACGTAGTTTATGTGCGATCAGCTTCCTTGTGCCTTACCTTATACCAAAGAGTGCTTTGTCCTCACTGGAAGACTGAAGTGCAAATGATTCACTTACCACACTACCCGTTCTCCTTACACTGCCTCCAAACCTTGAAGGATGCATCTTATTTCCCGTTGCTCCTGAATTTTGGAAGCCAGTAAAAGCCAGGAACTTAAATTCAAAGTTGAATTCTCCAAGAGTACAACTAAGCTTTTGACATATATCAAGTGTTAAAACTCTACAAACATTTCCTAGCTATTGTGAACAGAGCAGCAATGAACATGAATAAATAAGTTTCTCTTCAGTCAGATATATAGTCCTTGATACAAGCCAAAGAGTGGTATAGCTGGATAATGTGGCAGACGTATTTCTGGCTTTTTGCAGAATCTCCTCACCGATTTCAATAGTGGTTGTACCAGTTCACACTCTCGCCAGTAGTGAATAAGTGTTCTCTTTCCCCCACATCCTTGTCAACATCTACTGTCATTTGGGTTTATGGTTGTTTGATTATTTGTTTTTTGTTAATATTAGCCATTCTGACTGGGACAAAATTAAATCTTAGCGTAGTTTTAATTTGCTCTTCCTGATGGATGATGATGTTGAAAACTTTTTTTAAGTTCAGACTTATTTATTTTGTTTTGTGTACATGAGTGTTTTGCCTGCCTGCATGTCTGTGCACCACATGCATGGCAGTGCCTGAAGAGATCAGAAGAGGGCATCAGACCCCCTGGAACTAGAGTTATGGGGTTGTGAACCAGCACATGGGTGCTGGGAAGCTAACCCAGGTCCTCTGCAAGAGCAAGAGTGCTCTTAAGCTCTGAGACATCTCTCCAGCCCCTCGACACTTTTTAAAAAATGTTTCATTTTTCTACTCTTGAGAACTCTGCTCAGTTGCATGTAGTATTTTTTTAGTTGGACTGTTGGTTTTCTTGGTGTTTGTTGTTGTTGTTGCTATTCTTTATATATTCTAGATATAAGCCCTCTGCAAAATAGAAGCAGCCTCTATGTCCATCAACTTGGAAATGAATAATGAAAATATGGTACATTTATGCAATGGAATATTATTTCGCAGTTAAGAAAAATAAAATTCACAGGTAAATGGATGGAACTTGAAACAATTATTCTATGTAAGATAATCTATTCCCTGAAAGACAATCTGTGTTTCATTTCTAATACCTGTAGATGTTAGAAAACTAGCAAGAAGCCATGGGGATAGGGGAGGAGGGGATCAGTCAAGGGAGGGGAGATAGAATGCAGTGACTAAAGTGGACAGGGAAAGGGGAACAATAGAACAGTAAGGATTAAATGAGGTCGGGATAGGAAAAGTAGAGGGGGGAATATGGAGAGGAATAAATAACAATAAAACCCTTTTGAAAATCCATATAGTAAGCTAGTACTGTAAAATACACACACACACATACACACACACACACACACACACACACACACACATACACACACACACACGTAAAAATATTTTAAATGTCTATACATTTAAAATCTTATATCTACCCTATAACAGGAGGACAATACCCCAACTACATACCACACAGTACCAAATTAAAAACCCAGTATCAGAAATGGATTATATAATTTTGAGTTGTTAGCCAATAACATAAACCTTCATGCTTTACAGGCTATTACCAGTGCTCTTGGGTACCCTCTAGAACTTTCCAATAAGACACTGCTAATCAGGTTAGCATATACTTAAATCATACAATATGGAAAATCAGATTGGTACTGACCTGGAGGCTTCATCTTTACTGGCTAGCTTTTATGGTTTTGGAAAGTGCTATGCACACTACCAGAAGAGAAAAGTAATTGTCTTACCTAGGTATCTCACCATGAAAGCTACAATAACATCTGGCCTAGCAAGGTATGCTCATTGGTACAGTAATGACATGAGTGTTATGACAGTACCAGTCACTTTCGGATTGGATCTGAGGCCTACTCTATAAGATGGAACCTACACCTAGCACTGATATTAGGGGCAAGAGCCTATGTCTATACAGGTCATAGGTTGTCCCTAGAAAACAACCAATCACTATTATTTTGCTAAACGAATATAATATTAAAATGACTCTTTAATGGCTTACTGCTAACAGCCAAAGATCAACCCTCATCAGAGAAGCTTCTCTTGCAGTACATAGCAATTAACACAGAGACCCACAACTGGTCAGCGTAAAGAGAACACGAGACTGGGGAGCACTCAGCCCTGAATTGAATTTCTGTACCATAGCCTTTCCTTCTGAGCCCATGGGATATTCATGGAAGAAAGAGACAGTGGTGAATAACTTCAAGAAAACAATGTTTTCCTGACACAACAAAGCAGTTGCTTATACAACCTATGAGCAGTTGGGAAAGCATGCACAAGGTCCACAAGGTCAAGTAGGACAAAATCCCAGCATGATGAAGGATAGGGATGGGCATGAAGTCTCACCACTAGCTGAAGAGCTATTGAATTTCGTAGCTGCTGGGAGAAGGGGAGTCAGTTTTCATTAATGGCATGAACAATGGTAGGTAGGTGGATCACACTCCAGGAGAAAGCCTCAGTCCCAAGAGTACTTGAGCGGGGCTGGAGAGATGGCTTAGTGGTTAAGAGCACTGACTGCTCTTCCAAAGGACCCGGGTTCAATTCCCAGCACCCATATTGCAGCTCACAACTGTCTGTAACTCCAGTTCCAGGGAACCAGGGGACCCTCACACAGACAAAACATCAATGCACATAAAATAAAAAATAAATAAATTTTAAAAAATAATAATAATTAGCAAAGCTACACAGAGAAACCCTGTCTTGAAAAACCAAAAAAAAAAAAAAAAAAAGAGTACTTGGGCAATATAATTTGGACTCAATGGGTCAGAGAGTGAGTAGTAAGGGGGGAGAGGATCTGAGAGTTGGGGGTGGTAGCAGATATTATAAATCTCCTTGTATAAAATTTTCAAAAACTAAAAATATTTTTTTAGAAACTCTGCACAGGTTAAAAAAAAACTGTGTATGCTCTGGACTTTGGTGTAGCCTGCATTTCTAGTGTCTTCTCTAAGTGCCACCTCTGAATCTTTGACTTAGTGTGAGCCAAGACTAAGCCCCCTTTACCCAGATGCACTTCATTTCTTCTCTTCATCTCCATCCACTTGTGTTTTTTAAAAACTCAACTCCCACAAGTCCAACAGATCAACCATTCAATTGTCCACATGTTTTGCTATGAATTCCATATTCTCATTGAATAATCTCTCCACCATACCCTCAAGATCTTCCCCTTCCTCTAAAGGGAAGCCTATTTATCTTCCTGTAGTTTAAGAATTATAACACATGCAGATTTCCAACAATGTTTTTAGAGCATCATATTTTCTCTTTTCTTTACATGCTAGGATGATCATTAATTACAAGAAAACAGTATGGCAGGCAATGTCTGGGGCATTATTTCAAAACTGCTTACATCAACTCCATGGAGTTGTATCTACTAGACTTTACGAGAGTAACTTTCAAACATGTAAAATAACTGACCTGATTTTTTAAGTCAAGTAGGAATTTGAGCTTTCAAATTTTCAAATCAGTTTTTCTTCATAGTTCATGTGTTTTTTTATCCAACTAAAATAACCCATTTTTTACCTATATTTCTGGTTTCTATCAACTTCCACATAACATCTCACATTCACTGACAACTCTTGAACAATTCCTCTCCATTGCCAATATCTTAGGGAATGTGACTGCCCACCTAAAGTCTACATTCTTACTACACCACTAACCTCTGTTATGATAATTATTCCCTATGGGATCAAGCATCCATGAGCAGAGACAGAGGGAGATAGAAATAGAGAGATACAGAGGTAGATGATGATGATATGATAGATAGATAGATAGATAGATAGATAGATAGATAGATAGATAGATGATTGATAGATAGATAGATAGATAGATGATATATAGATAGATAGATGATAGATAGATAGATGATAGATAGATAGATAGATAGATAGATAGATAGATAGATAGATAGATAGATGATAGATAGATAGATGATTGATAGATAGATGATAGATAGATAGATAGATAGATAGATAGATAGATAGATAGATAGATAGATGGAATGTTTAATTTGGAGAATGTTACCTGAAGAAATAAAACATGGTAATGATTTGAGAGTGGTAAAGATTAGAGTAGCAATGAGGACCAATGAAGAAGTGAGAGGTAAGGTTTGAGGGAAGAAGAGGGTACACACAGTACTGAGAGAAGAGCCTTCAAAAAAGATGCAACTTGGGGCTGAGAAGATGTTCTGTTGGAAATGAACTTAGAGTGAAGGCACGAGAACCTGGGCTTACATCCATAGGACACTTATCAAGAGTTGAGTATAGAGGCATTTGTCTATAATCCCAGTGCTGGGAGGATAAAGAAAAGAGTATCTCTGGGCTTTGCTGCCCAGCCAGTGGAGCCCAATTTGTGAGGTCCCAGTTCAGTGAGGACCCCTGCCTCAAAAAATAGGATGGAAAAGCAGTTGTGAAAGATATGTGGTACTGACCTTTGATTTCCACACAAAAACACAAGCTCTGAGGGCTGAAGAAGAAGTGGAACAGATTTGATTACAGTTTTAAACACTGTCACATGACTGAAGGGATCATACGAACAGCAATGCTAAAACCGTTAATACACTGTATTTAACATTCAGATTAAGAATCGTCTTGTCAATATATTGTTTTAGAATCAATCCATTTTGTTTATAGTTATTATCCTATATACCAAAAATTCAGAAAAATGGATCAGTGGCTTCCATAGTATTTATTAAAACATAAATGCAGCAAAAAATAGTCAATAAATTACTAAAACTAGGATGCGTGGATGATTAAGTAAACCCAGGATACCATATCCTCTGTGTGGGACTGCTAAATCTGTAGATGAAATTACAGATATAACTAGAGTAGGAGAAAATGAAAATTGGTTCCAAAATAACAAGTATCTGAGAACTGAAAATTATTGAACCTGTGGCCAATTGTTCTCAGTGCATTTTCTGTTGAAAGTATTAGCAAATCATAGGTCAGAGCCATAAAAACTTTCACAGAGTTTTCAAAATGCACAGGCTTCTCTCTGGTAAACCAATTAAATTTTTTTTTCCAGAATGAAAGCCTAATGATAAATTCCCAGGGAAAATTTGACAATTTCCCTGTGGAGAAGAAACTGGAAGAACTGAGGCAACACTAAGCCATATTCCCTGTTCACTTTTCAGCCGACCTGTGCAGATCTTGTCTGCTGAACCTGGGTTCTGAGGACCTGAAACAATGGGAGGGACTAGGCTCATGCTGTAGACAACCTTACTTCAGTGTCAGTGGACTTTTATACACAGATGTAACAAAGGAAGCAATGGTCCAAGGAAGGTGGTTTGAGTTAAGAAAAACATGATCAGAAAAACTTACCAATAAGCACATACTAAATATTAACAGAGCAGCCCTTTCCCAGAGCTTCCTCAGGACAGACTAATTTAAACACAATTGCCTGGCATGCACTATAGATTCTATCTGGGAAAGCATGAAAACAAGGCAGAGGCCATATCCAGATTCAGGACACACTGACCAGATCGGGTTCTATAGCTGTGTTCTGACATCCAGCAAGAACAAATACATTTTATAAATTGAATGCACATGTTTAGCATAGAAGGCACTAACTCATATCCAAGAACAACCCAGGGAACAAAATATACCTGAGGTGAAAGGTCTTTTTTCCCTGGAACCTCTCTCACAGTTCCCTAAGGCATTCATTGTTCACCATTCTTTTGACCATGTTCCGACAATTCCTCTTCACCCAAATAAGTGTACAACAGGCTACTGTTGAATAGTTTATGAGACAATTAACAAAGGTAACAAAAAAGGGGAGTTTTGTGTTCTTTTTTTGTTTGTTTGTTTTGTGTGTGTGTTAGAAAAAGAGTAAATGTGTAGGACTTAAAAATACACTAGTGTATTCTGTGTCACATTGGTAACATGTAAATTATAAAGACAGACTTCCTCCCCTGGGCTCCATACTAGGGCCCACAGCCCCAGCAGCCTTAAAAAGGCCAGGCTGGTCATCACCCATCACCCACAAAATTCCTTTAAGCCTGCCCAATAGTCCCAGACTGCATACAGGCTCCTTGCTCCCACCCCAAGCACTTTCCATGTCCTGGTCTACAACTTCCCACTTTAGCTGAGGCCAGGCCGGATCAAGGGACCCTAGACTGTATCCCCACCCCTGGGCTCCATATCCTGGCTTATTACTTTAGAAGAGGTCTTCTGCTGTACCAGAGGCCAGGCAGGATCTAGGAACTGCCCACCACCCATAAAACCCCTTTAAGCCTGCCCAACAACCCAAGACTACACACACACACACACATTCCCCCCCATTCCCACTCCACTTTCCATGTCTTTATCTCTTCAGAAGAGTTCCACTTTACCAGAGGCCAGGCTGGATATAGGGACCCCAGGAACCCCAGAGAAGACAGTGCCCACTGTCTGCTAAACCCCTGTAAGCAGGTTCAACCACCTCATACTGCACTCTCACCCCTGGGCTCCATATCCTGGCCTACTACCTTGGAAGAAGTGTTTGGCTTTACCAAAGGCCAGGCAGGGTCTAGGATCCTCAGGCCAGAAGACCAGAGAGGAAAGAGAAACCAAGGAACAAAACACCCATCCAACAAAGACAAACACAGGCATCAATACCTAGAGCTATACTCATCTCAAATTCAGATGACTAAACACCAGTGTAAGAACACAACAAATAACAAAAAGGGCAATATAGCATCACCAGACTCCAGCTATCCTGGACACAGCTGAATCATAAAAAATGACCTTAAAATTACTTTATGAAGATGATAGGGGTTCTTAAACAGGTATGAAAAAAATTCCTTAAAGAAATTGAGGAAAAGACAAACAAAAATTTGGAAGAAATCAATAAATCCCTAAAAGAAATCCAGGAAATAAGCAGATGAAGGAAATGGTTCAGGACCTGAAAATGGATGTAGAAGCAATAAAGAAAACACACATGGAGGAAATCCTGGAAATAAAAAAAAAATCTGAGCAAAGGAACAGAAACTGCAAGCATCACCAAAAGAGTTTAAGAGATGGGAGAGAAAATCTTGGGCATCGAAGACATGATAGAGGAAACAGATTCATTGGTCAAAGAAAATGTTAAATCTAAAAATTTCTAACACAGAACAGGAAATATGGGACACTATGAAAAGACTAAACATAAGAATAATAGAAATAGAAGAAGAAACCCATCTCAAAAACACAGAGACTATATTTAACAAAATCATAGAAGAAAATTTTCTCAACCTAAAGAAGGACATGTCTATAAAGGTACAAGAAGCTTATAGAACACCAAATAGATTGGATCAGGAAAAAAATATCTACTCACCACATAATAATCAAAACACCAAACATACAGATCAAAGAAAGAATATTAAAAGTGGCAAGGGAAAGAGGTCAAGTAACATATACAGGTATACCTATTAGAATCACACCCAACTTCTCAGTGAAGACCCTACAACCCAGAAGGGCCTGGACAGATGTCTTTCAGACTCTAATAGACCACGGATGCCAGCCCAGACTACTATACCCAGCAAAACTGTCAATCTCCTTAGATGGAGAAAACAAGATATTTCATGACAAAGTCAAATGTAAACAATAGCTATACACAAACCCAGCCCCACAGAAGGTACTAAAAGGAAAACTCTAACTTCCAGAAGTTCACTACACCCACAAAAACACAGGCAACATATAATCTCACATCAACAAAACCCAAAGAAGGGAAACACATAAATATATACAGATACACACACATTATCGATAACAACAACAAAATAACAGGAATTAACAATGTTTGGTCATTAATATCCCTCAAAATAAATCCCTCATCAATAAAAAAAACCACAGGCTAATGGAATGGATATGAAAACAGGATCCATCATTCTGTTGCATACAAGAAACACACCTCAACATCAAAGATAAACATTACTGCAGAGTAAAGGGTGGGAAATAGATTTTCCCATCAAATGGACCTAAAAAGCAAGCTGGCATAGCTATCCTATTACCTAACAAAATAGACTTCCAACCAAAATTAATCAAAAGGGATGGAGAAGGGCATTTCATATCCATCAAAAGGAAAATGATGTCTCAAATGACAAAGATGATGTCTCAATTCTGAACATCTATGCCTCAAATGTAAGGACACCCACATTTACAAAAGAAACATCACTAAAGCTTAAATCACACATATAACCCCACACAATAATAGTGGGAGACTTTAACACCACACTCTCACCAATGGACAGGTCATGGAGACAGAAACTAAACATAGAAATAATGGAGCTAACAGACATTATGACTCAAATAGGCCTAATCAACAGAACATTTCACCCAAACACAAAAGAATGTCCCTTCTTCTCAGCAACACATGTAACCTTCTCCAAAACTGACCATATACTTAGCCACAAAGCACATCTCAACGAATACAAAAAGATTAAAATAACCCCTGTATTTTATCAGACCACCATGGATTAAAGCTAGATTTCAACAGAAAGCCAACAAACTCATGGAAACTAAACAACTCTCTAAGTTACCACTGGATCAAGGAAGAAATAAAAAAGAGGTTAAAGACTTCCTAGAATTCAATACAAATGAATGTACAACATACCTATAATTTTGGGACACAATGAAAGCAGTCCAAAGAGGAAAGTTCATAGTACTAAGTGCCTCCATGAAGGATTCAGAGAGATCTCATACTAGCAACTTAACAGCACACTTGAAAGCTCTAGAACAAAAAGAATCAGACACACCTAAGAGGAGTAGATGACAGTAAATAATCAAACTGAGGGCTGAAATCAATAAAATAGAAACAAAAAGAACAATACAAAGAAACAATGAAACAAAGAGTTGGTTCTTTGAGAAAATCAACAAAATGGATAAAGCCTTATCCAAAGTAATTAAAAGGTAGAGAGAGAATATCCAAATCAACAAAATCAGAAATGAAAAAAGGGGGCATAACAACAGATTCTGAGGAAATCCAGAGAATCATTAGGTCATACTTCAAAATCCTCTACTCCACAAAATTGAAAAATCTAAAAGAAATGGAAAAAATTCTTGATAGATACCATTTACCGAAGTTAAATCAAGATTAGATAAACAATTTAAATAGACCTATAACCCATAGGAAATAGAAAAAGTCATTAAAGGTCTCCCAACCAAAAAAAAGCCCAGGGCCAGATGATTTTAACACAGAATTCTACCAGACTTTCAAAGAAGAGCTAATACTTCTCAAATTATCACACAAAATAGAAAGAGAAGAAACATTGCCAAGATAATTAAGGAGATCAAGAGGACACAAATTAGAAAGGAAGACATCCAAGTAACATTATTCACAGATGGCATGGTGGTATATATAAGCAACCTAAAAACTCTACCCCAGGGAACTCCTACAGCTGATAAACACCTTTAGTCAAGTGGCTGGATACAAGATTAACTCCAAAAAAAAATCAGTTTTTTTTTTCAGCTAGCGCTCCTATGTATAAACAATAAACAGGCTGAAAAAGAAATCAGAGAATCAACACTCTTTACAATAGCCTCAACTAAGATAAAATATCTTAGTGTAACTCTAACCAAGCAAGTGAAAGACCCATTTGACAAGAACTTAAAGTCTTTGAAGAAAGAAATTGAAGAAGATATCAGAAGATGGAAAGATCTCCCATTCTTATGAATCAGTAACATTAACAAAGTAAAAATGGCCATCTTACAAAAAGCAATCTACATATTCAATGCAATCCCCATTAAAATCCCAACACAATTCTTCACAGACCTTGAAAGAACAATACTCAACTTCATATGGAAAAACAAAAAACCCAGGATAGTTAAAACAATCCTGTACAATAAAAGAACTTCAAGAGGTATCACCATCCCTGATTTCAAGCTCTACTACAGAGCTATAGTAATAAAAACTGCATCATATTGGCATAAAAACAGACAGATGGATCAGTGAAACCAAATCAAAGACCCTGACGAATCTGACATGCCTATGGACATCTGATTTTTGACAAAGAAGCCAAAATTATTCAATGGAAAAAGGAAAGCATCTTCAACAAATGGTGCTGGTCTGACTGGATGTCACCATGTAGAACAGATTTATATCTATCAACCTGTACAAAGCTCAAATCAAGTGGATCAAGGACTTCAACATAAACCCAGATACACTGAACCTGAGGGAAGAGAAAGCAGGAAATACCCTGGCACAGGAGACAAGTTCCTGAACAGAACACCAGTAATATAGGCACTAAGATGGACACTTAATAAATGGGACCTCATAAAACTGAAAAGTTTCTGTAAAGCAAAGAACACCATCAAAAGGACAAAATAGCAGTCTACAGAATGGGAAAAAATCTTCATCAATGCCACATCTGACAAAGGGCAGATTTCCAAAATATATAAATAACTCAAGAAACTAGACATCAACAAACCAAATAATCCAATTTAAAAATGGGGTACAGATGTAAACCGAGAATTCTCAACAGAAGACTCTCAAGTGGCTGAGAAACACTTAAGAAAATGTTCAACATCCTTAGCCATCAGGAAAATACAAATCAAAATGACTCTGAGATTCTATCTTACACCTGTCAGAATGGCTAAGTTCAATAACACAAGTGACAGCTCATACTGGAGAGAATGTGGAGCAAGGGGAATACTCCTCCATTGCTGGTAGGAGTGTGTTTGCAGTCACTTTGGAAGTCAGTGTGGCAGTTTCACAGAAAACTGGGAATCAATCTACCACAAGACACAGCTATAACCACTCTTGGGCATATATCCAAAGGATGCTCAATCATACCACAAGGACACTTGCTCAACTATGTTCATAGCAGCTTTATTTGTAATAGCCAGAACCTGGAAACAACATAGATGTCCCTCAACCAAGGAATGGATAAAGAAAATGTGGTACATTTACACAATGGAGTATTACTCAGTTGTTAAAAACAAGGTCACCAGGAAATCTGAAGGCAAATGGATAGAACTAGAAAAAAAAAACATTCCTGAGTGAGGTAACCCAGACCCAGAAAGACAAACAGGGTATGTACTCACTCATATGTGGACATTAGCTGTAAATAAAGGATAAGTATGTTATAACCCACAGACCCAGAGAGACTAGGTAACAGGGACAGTACATGGGGAGGTGCCTGGATCTCCCTGGGAAAAGGAAATAGAAGGTATTTTGTGAGTGGACTGAGGGTGAGTGGGGAGGGAAACATGAGCAATGAGGTTTGAGGGGGTTGGAGGGGGAGAGTACTGAAAGAGACTAATGGAAAGGAGGGGGGATATTCCAGGGTGAAGTAAAAACCTGGTACAAAAGAATCTCCCAGGAATCTACAAGGATGACCCCAGCTAAGGCTCCTAGCAATGTTGGATACATATCCTGAACTGGCCATCTCCTGTGACCATATTGGCGCCTAGTCCATTTTTCATCAGAGAAGCTTCATCCAGCAACTGATGAAAAAAGTTGCAGATCCACAGCCAAACCGTAGGCAGAGTTTGGGGAATCCTGAAGAAGAGGATGAGAAAGGATTGTAGGAACCAGAGGTTTCAAGGACACCACAAGAAAACCCACAGCATCAACTAACCTAGGCTCAAAGGGGCTCACAGAGACTGAACTGACAACCAGGGAGCCTGCATGGGACTGACGTAGGCCCTCTGCATATATGTTATAATTGTATATCTTGATCGTCTTGTGGGACTCCTACCAGTGGGATCAGGGGTTGTCTCTGACTCTTTTATTGGCTTTTGGGACCCTGCTCCTCATACTGGGTCGCCTTGCCCAGCCTTAATACACAGGGAAGTGCTTAGTCTTACTGCAACTTGATATGCCATGTTTTGTTGATATCCATGGAGGGCCTGCCCTTTCCTAAACAGAAACAGTGGAGGAGTGGATTGTGAGGTGGGAACAGAGCAGGTGGGGGAAGTGACTGGGAGGAGAGGAGGGAAAGAAACTGTGGCTGGGAGGTAAAATAAATAATAAAGTTATTTATTTATTTATCTATCTATCTATTTATTTATTTAAAAGATTATAAGAACAATTGCCATTGTATTTGTGTGCTGATATAATTTGGCTTTATGGTTCTACAAGTGTCAATCACAAATATAGCACAAGTTCCATTTCTCTGTGTGTGGGATATGTATGAGTCAGAAGTACTAGGTGCTTGTTCTGTTTTCCTCTGAAATTTTCCACTGAAGATGTGACTGGAGGACACAATGACTGTTTTGCAAGCTGGATACTGACTGGCAAAGCTCATTTGGATCGATAATGACAAATTCACACATGTGTACAGCAACAGAATATGTTGCTACAGATAAAACTCATTGCAGCCACACATCGATCAATCGATACACATTTTTGTTCACCAAGACTACTGATAATGAGCACCATAGCTCCTGATTTTTATAGTGCACGGAAGGAAGCATAAAAGTTTGTGAACATAATTGGGACCACTGAGTATATATATTTTTTTAATACTCAGAGGAGATATAAGTGGTAACTCTGTTTTGAGAAAAATATATCCACTTTTGAAATAAGAAATAAGATACTAAACAACTCTTAAAGACAATGATACTGTTTATTTCTATTACAAGTGGCACCCTCCATATTCTATCTCGAATAACCAATATTTATCACATAAACATAAAAGGTCACATTTAGGGCCTAGAGAGATTGCTCAGTGTGTAGAGTGCTTGTCATGTGAAAGCAGGAGGTTCAGATCCCATAATCCCCATGACATCGCACATCTGTAATCCCCAGGGTTCTTAGAGATGGAAGGAGGAGCTAGGAGAATTCCCAGAAGCCCCTGGGCCAGCCCTGATGAATGCAGTGGCCAATGAGAGATGGTGTCTCAAACTAAGTGAGAGGTAAAGACCAACACCTGAGGTTGGCCTCTGCCTTCACACATGCTTCGTAAATGTACACACAGAGACAGACAGAGAGAGAGACCACATGTCTGATGGAAACCATTTGGGAAAAGATCGTAAGGTGTCTTACCTAGTACAGGTCAGTTGCTAAATGCTTCACACTTCACCAACACTTGAAGACCTTTTTCCTGTCGTGGGAGAAGTTGATGCCATATTTTCAAGGTCTTTTTTTGCTGTTATAGTCAGATAAGAGAACATAAGGTAAAACTGACCGTCAATAAGAAAACAATTTACTGTTAGTCATTTTACAAGTGCTTTTTCAACAGCCTTTAATACATGTTGATAATGTTTTTAGCAGATCTTTGGAGCTTTCTCAGCTTGGAAAACCCAAAATTTAAATACACCAAATATCACCTTTACCTTACTCCCTCCTTCCTATATCTTGGCAACCACCATTCTACTTTCTGATGAGTGAAATTATATAGTATTCAGCTTTTACAAATATCTTATTTTCCTTATTTTAATGTACCAGAAGGATCACCTATGTTGTAGCATAGAACAGTATCTCTTTTTAAGGCAGAATAGTTCATCACACAGATATATCTCTTTCTTTATCCACTCAGCTATCAGCAAGCTATTTATAACTGTTGGCTACTTTTTTTTTTCTTTTTTGTTTTTTCTAGACAGGGTTTCTCTGTGTAGCTATGTGCCTTTCCTGGAACTCACTCTGTAGCCCAGGCTGGCCTCGAACTCACAGAGATCCACCTGCCTCTGCCTCCTGAGTGCTGGGATTAAAGGCATGAACTACCACTGTCTGGCTAATTGTGAACATAAGTACACAATTATTTACACAATCTCTCTGAGATTTTTTTTGCCATACTTTTGAGGACATACCCAATAGTGAGATTGTTGGATCGTATGCTGATTCTATATTTAACTTTCTGAGCAAAAACCAGGCTTCCCCCTCATATCCATATGATTTACCTTCCCAGGACCAATTCTGACTTCACCACATCATCATCAACACTTGCTATTTTCTGTTTAGTTTGTGACATCCCTCTTGAACAGCATGAGATGACATTGCAATCTTGGTTTTCTTTTCTCTCATGTTCAGTGTCATTAGGAACTTTCCAGATGTGTGCTAGCAGCTTGTATCTTTCCTTCTGTAAGATGTCTGTTCAAGTCACTTGTTCACTTCTTGCTTTGAATGTTTTTGTTGATGCTTAGCTGTAGAAGTTCTTAATGTATGTCAGATATTGATCCATTATATATGCATATTTTGTAGATGGTTTTTGCCATCCCTCAGGCTGACCTTTACTCTCTTGGGTGTTTCCTGTCATGTGTAGAAGCTGATAACTTGACACAATCTTATCTGTCAATTTTTGCTTTAGTTACCTATAATTTTATGTCATAACCGAGGAACAATATCCAAACATATCAAATACCATGGAGTTTTCCCCTTATGTTTTTTTCTATAAGTTTCAAAGATTAAAGTGTTATGCTAATAATATTGAGTTAATTTTTGTCTGCAGTATAATGTTAGGACATCACATCATTCTTCTCCTTGTGCATTATCTAGTTTACCAATACCTTTACTGAAGAGACTACCATTCCCCTGCTGTGTTAACTTGACGCCCATGTCGAAAATAATTTGAACACATATACTAACGCTGTGGGATGTTCTGTATGCTGTGAATGTGTTGCTCTGATTGGTTAATAAATAAAGTGCTGATTGGCCAGTAGCCAGGCAGGAAGTATAGGCAGGACAAGGAGAGAGGATAATTCTGGGAAGTGGAAGGCTGAGGCAGAGAGTCGCTGCCAGCCGCAGCCATGAAAAGCGAGATGTAAAGTATCGGTAAGCCACAAGCCACGTGGCAACATATGGATTAATAGAAACGGGTTAATTTAAGATATAAGAACTAGATAGCAGGAAGCCTGAGCCACACAGACATACAGTTTATAAATAATATAAGCATCTGTGTGTTTATTTGGGTTGGAGCAGCTGCAGGATTGGCAGGTGAGAGAGATTTGTCCTGACCATGGGCCAGGCAGGACCAGTAGATAACCCCAGCAACACACTAGAGTTTTATTTTTTTAGCTATGCATACAACTTAAAGACATAAATGCAACAAGCAATGCATTATAACCTATGTGCACTTACCTCTCAGCTTCCGTTTCAAATGGGAAGGGTTTGTCACCAGCACTGGGAATAGCTTGAGTGGAAAAACCACCCAAGTTTCTGAACGCTGACCCAGTCTGAACATTCAGCATAATAGTAATTATTTTCATATTGCCAACATCTGAGGGTGAATCTAGAATTCATATAATACAAAGACCAAGACGAGAAAATTGTTCACTTTCCTATCTATATACAAGTTTATGACTCTGTCTTCAAATTTTCATGAAAAACTACAAAAAGTATTCAACAATGATCATAATTATGAGTGTGTTAAAACGGTATGTCTTATCTTTATATTGTCATAATTTTTCTAATATTTCAAAATATCATTCTAATGTCCTATATATCCATTAAACGATTTGTTTAAGATAACACTTCAAAAGGCTATCTTGAATCTATAAACTCACTTCACAACTAAATCGCTCAAACAGGGACATTTTATGCATGCATTTCAAGCCACGCGTATAATTTTCACCTACCTTCTCACTACCACATTAACTAATTTCAGTCTGTAATAAATATTTAACACATTGTTCTATTTTATAGTCTATGCTTTGTTTTAAACCCTATTGTATATTTCCACTTGTATCACACCTTAGTTTGTAGCAGCAGAAAGGTGATTAGGGACTTCTGTATTGAACAGCAACATCCTATACCATTACTTTCCATTTCTGTGGCAAATTTTTTTTGAGAAGAAGAAACTTAAAAAAGCAAAAGTTTCTTCTGGCTCATGATTCTAGGGGT